>WNHD01006535.1:0-15336 GCA_011057455.1 Ganaspis sp. Gsp50 | reverse complement strand
ATTTAGTATACAGCAGTATATTAAATTACACTTCATATCAAATGATTGTAAATTTAGTATACACATGTATATTAAATCTACAAATATTTTTTACAGTGTATACGCCGAATATTAACATTTTTAAATACTTTTGACAAATGTCATCAAATATGTATACCAGTTTATGTTAAAACTTTTTTCTTTAAATAATTATGTTTTCTTGAGTTAAAATAATTAATTATTACATTAAAATATAAAATTTAACATAATAATAATCATCAATAAATAGTTTGGAGGCCTTTTCACTCATAGATATTTTCGTCTTCAATAATTTTGTCTCCGAATAACTAAAACTTCCCGTCGGTCATATTTGCACTTGCATGTTATTAACATATTGAATTTCCGAATATGATTGAATGTCATGACGGCTACACATGCACATTCATTACTTCCTATTCAAGATGAAAAGGACTATTTTTGCCATTGCGGAACAGATCACGCTTGACATAATAATTTGTCGTGACATCATGCCGGGAAAATAATCAACTTTTTGAAAAATACTTGAAACTCAGGATTTTCTTTCCTTTTAACTTAACACTCAGAAAACAGTTTCTTTTGATTGAAAGAAATTACTTTCTTTGACTTTTCTGATTTGAATCAAAGAAATTTTATTTTATAGAAAGAAATTTCTGCATTAAATCAAAGAAATTCTATTATTGATACACGTTCAAAGAGATATTTTTTTGAATTAAAGGCATACATTTGTTTGAAACAAATAACATTTCTTTAAATGAAAGAAAAATGAAATTTGAATCAAAGATACAAGTCAAAGATAGTTATTTCTTTAAATCAAAAGATATTTTTCTCTCAGTGAAGAAAATAGCAAGATTTTAAAAAAGTAGAAAATACGTAATTAAAAAATAAAATAACAGAATGCAATAAATTGACAGAATTGAAAATGGTTGCAAAATCGAGAAGACATGTACTGGAAAAATCCAGTTTACACAAAGCCCCGTGAATTGAGTTGGGTTTTTCCGAGGATTATAAATCAAGATATTATGGTTAGCTGAAAAATCTCTATAAGTCCTTGGCAGGCTATTCGCTAAAGATGAAACTGGAAAAACCCAACATCTAGGACTTCTCTTGAGGATCGTGCACGAGCTTAATGACTTCATTCTCAAACAGATGACGACAAATAGTTGAACAGTGTACCACCAGTCGTTATACCTGCAGCTACTCCTAACAGTGCTAACAAGCTTCTGAGTCAAAACGAAATGGCAGCAAGTGACAGGTGGTAGCTTCGTTACGCCTTATACTCCATCCGTCTAACCACTAGCCTAAAGTAGACTCTGCTGCAGAAATCAACACTACAAGAGCCGACCCTTTAACTGTTTAATTTAGGGCGGATACTTCACAGGTACGTCTAAGCAACATAGAGGAACAAAGAGAGAAAATAAAGAATTCTTATAGATACTTATCTGGAACTAATTCTTGCCTTCATAAAACGTGACCATACTTGTCAGAAAAATATTATTAACCTCAGAGACAAATGGGAATTTCCCGATTCAGTCAACTATCCCAACTTTTTATTATTTCTGTGAGTACATTTGTCAGGTTACAATAATTGGTCTTTAAAACGTTTTAATCTTCTTACTATATACCTCAACCACGAGTATTCTTTAAAGTTAGCAGCTTAAATTTCATTCCTTTAAATTTAAACTCTTACATCAAATTATCTTGCTTAGCATAACAGTCGTATTGTATGTAAAAGCTATTTTTTCGTCAACTAACAATAAATTTGCAGTTCTTTTAAAGAAAGGACATTTTTAATTGGATTACTGATGGAAGAATGGTATATCTTTCAGAGTCCACTAACTAACACTGAACAGGAAGAGTTTCTATACTAAACTGTTAGAAAAATCTGTATAAAATTTAATATATACAAGTATATGAAGCAAATATGCAATACATACAAGAATTAATATACTGCAGCCATATGACATATTCACAAAGCAGTAATTACTCTCTAAAATTTCGCTTATTCTTTTTTAGAGAGTACTCTCTTAATCTTGTATAATTTGTTTCAATCCAAATAACAGTATGTAATGCTTTGAGTTACTTATTGTTTATGTCAAAATGCAAGTTTGTACAAAGATTCATTATTTTATGATCATTAATATGGAAGAAAAGTAAGAAAAACAGTTTTTGATACTCAAAAGTAAATTTTTAGCAACTTCGTTTTTGTTGTTGTATCTTCTTAATTATGAAATGTTTAAATATCATGTATTGAGGTCTGAATAGTTGCTTTTAAATGTCAACAAAGAGATTATGATATTTACTTCCAAAAAAATGGAATATTTGAAAAATACCGACTCGGAAAGTTGAAACGTTTTGAATACGAGTAAATTAAATAGGTAATTCTTTGTACTTTTTGTATATTTGTTATTAATTAATCATTATTTTAATAAAATGTTATTTTTGTAATAAAAGAACGTGTTTTTAAAAATTTTAAATAAAATTTAGACTATTTAAATTATTGAAAATCAATTTTCTGCAGCTTTTTGCATTAATTTTGATTTTAACTGCTAAATATATAGTTTATGTATGATAAATTTACTTAAAATATAATTATTTTTCACTATTTTAATTATACAATAATCCTAGAGTATATAAATTTATGTTTTAAGATTTAAATAACGAAATTGCATGCGTGTTGCAAATTACCCCGGCACATGTCGCAACTTACCCCGGGTCGGGGTAAGTTAAGACACTTTGTACAACTCCAATAACATTGTCCCCAAAGGAAAACTAAAAGTGATAACCATACTTTTCTTTTTATAAATGAAAGCTGAAATACTAGAGCAAATTTTCAATGTAATATGCTTCTCATAAATTGAATATTAACCAAGTTAAACGACAAAGTTGATATATAAAAGATACAAAGTATTTTTGACTGAGAAAATAACATTGTAGTAGCATTATTAGAACTTTGAAACAACAGAACTTCATTCATTTCATCTTTGGTTGTATTAATGTTAAACAAGTATTTAACTTCAGATGGATTTTGAAAACAATCTGCCAGATATTCTAAGTGTTAACGCGGCATTTAACGCTTCTTGTTTTTAGAAGTCATCTACATAATATGCCACAACCTATTATTGAAGAAAACAAGATAACATAATTAACGCGCGGAGAAAAGATTAGGTAAATTTTAAGAAAAGAACTATGCAAACAAAAGATTTTTTATTTTTTTTTTATTTAAGATAATTCTTTGTATTGAACATGTTTAATGCAAAGAAATACTGTTTGGAGTAATTTGAGTTGTCGAATTTTAATTCTGATAGTTGCAGGTGCGATTTTGGGTCTGCCGCCAGACTTTGCCCGTCGGTCCAAGCTTGTCACAAAACTTTGTCATTCGAAGTTACGGCAGTCATAGTTAGCCTAACCGTACAAGATCCAAGCTTCCACAGTTAGATCAACCGTGCAGGTCGACCGAGGCATCCAGAGTTTCGCCGACTGTTGGCCCAACTTTGGCCAGAATTGGTGCAACTGTTAACAAGACTTTGGAAATGCCAGTACAGTTAGAATGTTGTTGTATCATTCGCTAGAAAAATCAGGGATCGATCGGTAGTTAACCTATTAGTTCAACTCACAATCAGTGTAGGTACCAGAGTTGGGTCATCTTTGAGAAGATTGGTTTGGCCGATTTTATTTTTAGGGTTGATTCGAATTTGGCACTAGTGATTGGACCAACTTTCGGGTCAGTAGTTTGATCGACCGTCATCACTACCAGTGCAGTCGGTGTACTGTTATTATTTTGTTACTTGGTCCGATCTACGGTAGGCACTGTTGGCCCAACCGTGGGCCGACGGACAATTAGATAATTCGCACCGAGGGTACAGGAAATAATGATAACACACCTTTTTGATTAACGGATTTTAGGTCATCAAAAACTTTTAATAACACACACGGAAAGAAAAACCTACCTTTTGTAGTATAAACCATCTCACGCTTTTTTAGCATCAGCCACGCTCTTACCGATAGAGCAGAAATTATTACACTTATTCCATGTTCCCACCCTTTTATATCATAATTTCTTGCTCTTTCATTAAGTGCTGGACTCCCGCTAAAATAGGGTGACATGGTTTATACTACAAAAATTAGATTTTTCTTTCCATGCAGGCACACAAAAAATAAATTTCTTTTTGTCCGCTGAATTTGAATCCGCAGTTCAAGGAGACGTTTGTTGTTAGATATTTTGAGTCATATTCAGAACCACCATATGTTTCAAGTTCTCTGGTCTTAAATTAAAGGTAATATTGAAATTTAGTGAACTTCAACGTTTACATCAGTATAGATTTCAGATTTCAGCTGCACAGTTTTTATAGATCTGGCAATTCTGAATGCAGATTTGGATTTAACGGACAAAAATACATATAAAAATATACTACTCTAGTGTTTCGACCAAAAGTAAACTAATTTTTTAGATGCCCGTGTAATTAATAATAATCTAGATTGGTCTCTTTTTTCTAATTGTAAGAAAAATGATTTATTCAGTTAACGTCAACAAATTTGCGAAAAGACGATTTATATTAGTTATAAATTATCTATCTATTTTCATCTTAACTTTTAAGGAACTTTACTCGATTTTATTTACTTTCGAAACTTAGTCTCTTATGTGGAAAATATTGCAAATAACAAGCTTGAGATAAAATAGAGACCTCTGTCAAGAGATTGTTTAGAAATGCGATTTAAAGGACATAATTCAAAAATCGTCCGACCGACGGCAAGGACCCTCCGTCGGACATCAAAATGAAATTATACCACCCTCCTTCAAAACGCTGGGGTTAGGCACAAAGACTCGTTTGTCAAGGACAACATAACAATTTGACTAAAGAGACCTAAACCACTAATCGTTTTGTGATTAACTTCCATTAAACGTTACTTAATAAATAAAATTTTTAAGCCCCAGCTTTTTTAATATTACTCCTGAGAAAGCAATCACAATCGTATTCAAATAATAAAAGTGTAAGTAGCTTCAAAGGCAGTAAAATACAATAAAATTGTCTATATGAAAATGTATACATCAATATAATTTTGTTGGTGTTTGTAACGTGTTCTGAAATTTGACAATTCTATATTATTATATTAATTTTTCACAATTTATATTTTTTTTATAATTCTAATAGATATAGTTGTTCCTAAATTATCGAACCTTGTCTAGAAATAACAAAGTTTAATATAATTTTTATTAAATTTCTTGTATCTATATAAATCTCAATTTGAAACAATTAGTTTTATATTTGAAATAGCAATATATTCAATAATAAATGATAGAGTAGTTCTAATTCTGTCAAGTTGCAATTTTTAACAATAAATTTGTCGGCTATGCATAATAAGGATTGCTCAATTATTTAATACTAACCCCCGTCACTAAAGAATTAAAGTTTATAAGAGATTTAACACTTTTGCAAACTTTGTGTTATGTGTAACTTTTAGTTATTTTACTTATATTTTTGGGTGCTTTGGAAAATAATCTGGTGTCAAAAATAAATTCTATCGCATATAATATTCTTAAAGTTTCCTGTCCAAAGAAGGAAATTACATAAAAATATCGAAATAATCGACAATATCGTAGATATCGGTAGCACTCTTACAAACTAAACAAAATTTAGGTAACATAATAACCATAATCATAATAGCATTAAACAAAAGATAAGGTGGCGGCGAATTCAGATTTTACACATTTAATAATAAATGTTTTAAAGTCAATGCATATCATGAAAAAATCAACATCACCTTACAAACCATTTGCTTCTCTATTAATTCTGTTTATTAAACTATGATACCCGTATTTGTCTTTATGAAGTGAAACAGATAAACAGGGCCGGCGGGACAGCTTCTGTCCGAGTGGGTATAGTAATTGCTTACTTACAAAGAAAGCATTGTACTGGTGACGATTTTCGATTTTCCAAAAATAGTCTAAATCAACTCATTTTCATCTAAAAAGCATATATACGGAGTTTAAAGGCAATGTCCAGATGTATGAGTGTGTTTTAACGTTATTTCATAAAATTTAATAATCAACAGATTTTTGGGAATTTTATAAAATAATATTTACACGAAATTATTAATGCCTATATTCATACCAGACAGTCCTGGCTGGTGATATTTTATGAATCTATAGCAATTTTCATTAAGGAATGTATATTATTTTAAGAGTAAAATAACTGGAAAATTTTATTCTTATGGATCACGTGACCTCCAATGTCACAATTTATCCCAAGGGCATGTTAAAGTTGCGATATATTTTATATGAAAGCCAACATGTAATAGATATCAAAACTGTAATATGCTCTTAAAACAAACTGCAATTCATATAATAAATAAACAATTAGTTATTACTTTGTTATTATCACTACTAAAATTGAATAAAATTTTTAATTCTTTCGAAATCCTAGAGACGCGTAAAAGATTCAAGTATATATATGTATCTGTTATAAACTTAGACAAAGAACATAATGAACTCGATTAAATAAAACTAAAGTACTTTACAAACCGTACCTAATATAAGAATCTTAACTTGTTTATTTAATCACTTTTATTACTTTTAAAGCTAAAAAAAGTGGCGCTACATGATGACACGCTTCAATCGTACGCCAAACTGAAGCATATTCACTGCAAAAACAGGCGTCTTGATTTGAGACGTTTAGGTGTTCATTTTTAAGACGTTTATTGCCGTCTTATATAAGTGTCTTCGTTTAAGACGTTTATAAAGTCTTAAAGTAGATACACGATTTTACATTATATCAATATTTATAATCGATTCTCAAGAAATGGTGGTATTTTCAAATAGTTAGGTTATTTTTGAGAAATTTTCGTGTTGGAAGTATCGATTTCATACCCTGTCCTCTGACTTTTTCTGAGTTCCTTGATAAATTATTTAATTAACTATCTTTGGAGCATAAAGCTCGATAAATTCTTTCCTTTAGATTAATACCCATCTTAAAGCCTGTGGCTTGATAAATTCATAATTTGATTGAAATAAAAACTATTAAGTTGTGCCATAATTATACGGATTCAAAAATGACGGTATCACTCAAAAATTCAAAATTCCCTCTACTTTATACAAATTTGTTTCAAAAAAGTTAATATTACAGAGATTTGATACAGTCATATAGGGCAACACTTTACCAAAGTTACAAGACATTCTAATTTTTGACTCGGGGCAGTTCAAGAATAATACCCTATATATATACATTTGATCCAATGAAATTTCAGTGAAGAAAAACTTATTTTTATAATTATTGTAATGCAAACAATAAATAAAATGTTTTAAGGTCATGTGATGTAAAATAAAGGCCTTAGCCACGTGACCCATAACCATAATTTTTCTGTCGCTTTATACTCATAAAATGATATAAATATTATACTTTGAAAATTTGAAGACGTTCAAAAAGCAATTATCAGAATGGTCTGTCTGGTGTCAGTTGATTGATATTTTAATTTAAAAATAAGTTTATATTATTAGAAACTATTACTCGACAATTTTATGAAATTATTTTTGATTTCAATTGTTCACAGTTTAGGTGCGAAAACGTCAAATCTTGCTGAAAAATTCGGTTAATATATATTATGTGTTTGCAAACTGCATTGTAACACTGGGAGAAAAGTATGATACTGGGTAACATAATTATTGTTCCAGTAACTACTGTGATTCTAACCATAGATACTTGCATTTAAAGATTCAACAATTTCGAAACAATAGTGACTTCTAACATTTTTGTTCTCAATTTTCGTGTGAGGATTAAATGTACGAAAATTAATAGATAACTAGCAATTATGTGCGCGTGAGCACTATGTAGGAAATGATTTAATTACTTGAGTTGAATTCAAACCAAAGATTTATTTTTATTTGTATATGAAATTTCTTTTCTTTAAAAAAATGATCTTTACTACTAAACTTGAAACACTAAAATAATCAGCTTTTTTAAACATATTCAGCTCTCGTGTTTAATCCAACTTTTTTGCAGTTCATTATTTCTACCATTTATCCAAACTTCATTTCTTTACATTTTAATCTACTCAATTAATCTGCAATTTTAAAGAATGTGTACTTTTAATAAAGTTTATAATATTTTGAAATTACCCAAGTGCAAAATACGGGAAGTGTCAATACGGCCCAATATTGGTCCAGTAATGTCTGCCGATATATGGCGTTCAAATCGTGCCATTAACAGGCCAAAATTGGCACCGATTCTCAGAAACTTGAATTTGCTAAATCCTGGCCCAATACTGGCTGATTAATGGACCAATAGTCATATCTTTAATGGAAAATTATTATCATTGCCAGCGAACCTTATTTCTGTCTAAGTTAGCAATACTTTATAAATAATATATATAGGTACAGACAACTTATGTAGGTAATTTAGCAATTTAATCCTTCAACTTTCAGTTGAAAAAATCAATCATTTCTTTTTTTTTCTAAAAGTGAGTTTTGAATTTATAATGGCAAATTATACCTGCCAGAAACCGGCCGAATCTCAGCCCTGTGACGGCCTAGTAATGGCAATAGTAGTAGTAGTAGTAGTAGTAGTAGTAGTAGTAGTATTTATTTAAAAATAAATAAAATTGTTTAGGGACCTTGAGGTCCATACAATAATAATAATAATAATAATAATAATAATAATAATAATAATAATAATAACAATAATAATGACAATATTATAGGTTTCAACTTATACGTTCAGTTTTCATAAGTTTGCCATGTGGTTCTTTAAATTAGTGGATGCGTCGCAGCATTGGCTGACAATTTTTTAAAAAACTTAAAACTATTTACAAACATTTTAATATTAAATATTAATTAACTTAAAATTACTTTAAAATACTTTAGAAATGCACCAAAATCCTTTATATTACTTTAAAATACTTAAAAATATTTCATAGTAACGTAATATGTGAATGATCCCTTAGTACTTTGAGTATTAAAAAAGGTATGAACCTATTTTAAAATTTTTATTTTGTTGGATATTTTAAAACTATTATAAAATTTCAAAATACTTCAAATTATTTCAAAATTAACCAAAATACTAAAATTACTTTTAACTATGGTGGACTTCGCTTATAACGAACTTCAAGGGACCGTCGAAATGGAGATATTAAAGTATTATCAAACAAATAATTTATCAAAATAATGTTTATTGCAACAGTATAGTGACTTTGTACTTTTTTAGTTTTCAAATTAACTTCTGACACTTTAAAAATGTTTTGTTTATCCTTTCATATAGTGTTCGTTATAACCGACTTTATTTGTTCACAGTGTTCATAAAATTTTGCTCGTTATAACCGAGTTCCTAGCTATATACGGTATAACATCTCGCTATAAACGAAGTTTTTTACGTTTAATTAACATTGAGACCAACCAAATGTCAAAAATTTGCTCGTTATAACCGACTTCTCGTTATAACCGGACTCGTTATAAGCGAATTCCACTGTATTTCCAAATACTTCCCAATGCTTCAAAGAATTCTAAACTATTTATAATAAGTAATAAAAATAAAATATACTGGAGTGTAAAATTTTATTTTTTTTTAATATTTTGAAAGTAAAATACTTCTGACTACCGTCAACTGGGACTATTGTTCTCAGAAAAATGCTACTTTTTCATTCACCTCTTCACTAAATTTCAGATTTATAATAAAAAATAAAAATTACTATGGAATTACGTTGTAAACATCCTTCTAAAGATTTTCTTTAAATTAGACACGGGGCTATTATTACTAGCAAAAAACATTACTTTAAAATTTTAAATTAATTAAAACATATCTAGCACCTCTCGCATGATGAGAATTAACAGTTTTAATAATATATTTGAAAACATGTATTCAAAATAAATTGACTACACGTACTTGTAACATTTTTAAAGGTTCATTGAAAGAAAATATTTAAAAAATTTCAAACACATTGTACATTTTAATATAATAGTAACGATTTAGAGAAAGCGGTAAAAATGAGAAAAATTGGTATAAAAATATTATTAAAAAAATTTTGAACTTTAATAATTATATAAGAAACATCAATATAATTGTGTTGATGTTTGTAAAATAATTACTAAAGCTTGACATTTCTTTTCTAACGTTTAATATTTTTATACTAATTTTTCTCATTTTTACCACTTTCCCTAAATCGTTACTATTATATTAAAATGTACAATGTGTTTATTGACATTTCTTAAATATTTTCTTTCAGTGTACTACAACAGTTAAGGATATCCAAGACGATTCTGACGGATTTGATTAATTAACTACGAAAATGTTCAAACTTTATGAATTTTTTCTGTTTTCTGACAAAGAATTTAATAAAAAATTTTATTGCCATCTATTCACAAGATATCAAACCATATTTACACCAAGTAAGAACTTTAAAAACTTCAATATACAAATTTTATTTATTAAGAAGTATAGCTGTGGGAACAATAGCACCAATGTGGGTATAATAGCTCCGGTCGATGGCACTTCACAATACTTCAAAATTTTCCAGAATTCTTCAAACTTTCAAAAAATACATCGAAATATTAAAATACCTTTAATTAAAATACCTTTAATTACTTCAAACTATTTCTAAATACTTCATAATTCTTCAAAATATTAAAAAAAAAACATCAAAGTATTTAAAATACTTAAAATCATACTTTAAATTATTACCAAATACTTACAAATAGTTTACAATATTTTCAAATACTTCAAAATATTCTAAAGTATTTGAAAATATTATTTTTCTTTAAATATTTAAAAGTATTATGATACTTCAGGCTACTTTAAAATACATCAAAATATTTTTAAAAAACTAATATTTTTAAAGGCATTAAAATATTTTTAAGTATTTTAAAGTAATTTTAAGTGTATTTTAATTATAGAGAAATTATTTTTAAACAACTTTCATTCAAAAGTAATTTAAATTCTTACTAAATATTGAAAAATTATTTTTTTAATTAAAAAATATCATGGAAATTGTTATATTTTTTGCATGAAAATCATGGAAAACTCATGGAATTTTGTGATGAAAAATTTGTAGAAACTCAGAAAAATCTCTTTTTTTAAAACACATTTAAATGTAAAAGAATGATAAAATCACTTCGATATGATAATATTTACCTCAGAATTGTAGCAACCATTCAAAAATTTAGTAAAAACAAAGAATTTTAATCATTGTATTCTGAACCACTCCAAACATTTAAAGATTAAAAAAAAAAAACAATTGGTGCACTAATAATTATATACTGTATTAATTTTTTTACATACAAAATCAGAAAACTATCTTGAAATTATTAAATTCCTAATAATATAAAAGCATTAACTTGAATTTATTACATTTTTTTAATACAATAAAATATTAGAATCTTTCAAAAAACAATTGAAAGTAAAAACAACCAACTTCAGATGTGAACAGACAGAATGAAAGAATTAAGAAAATTATTATATACCTATATAAATAATTTAAAAACGTATCAATTAGTACATTTACGAATCCCCTATAACATGCTAATTTTTTATTTAAAATTATAATGATAATAATAACTAAATCAACCTCTACGAGAAAATAATCTGTACACAATATATAGGAACACAGAATGCTACATATTTCCCAGTAGATATTACATTACATCAGTACAGTTTGTAGCGAACTAATTTTTTTTTTAATTTATGAATATCCTTAGCATTACTTTATTATATAGATAATCTAAATCAAATTGGTCATATATTTTTATTATTAATATATTGGCAACTGAATAGATAAAATCATTTTTGAATTACCAGAAGTCCCTAACGTTTATATTTATGCAGTGATTTCTATACTCAAGAGCTTCATTCTTATAATAATATTAAAACATTTATCATTCACCTATTTTTAGCAGCAGCAGCTCTATCGCGTTGCCTTCTATTCTTAAACCAATTGCCAACCTGCGTGGGCGTTAACCCAGTGGCTGCAGCTAGTTCCCTTTTCTTTCCTGGGTTTGGATAAGGATCCTGAAGATACCATTCTCTTAAAAGCGATCTCGTTCTCTCTTTAAAACAATGAGTCTTTTGTTCTCCATCCCAAATAGTCCTGGGCAAAGGAAATTTCTTCCGTACCCTGTACTTGTCTACTGGACCAAGTGGTCGACCTCTCAACTTTTCAGCCTCCTGATAATGAGCTTCAAGCCACATTGCTTGTAATTTCCCGTGTGAATCTTTGGTGAACTTATGCCTTTCTAAAATAGCATAGAGTTCTCTATAATGTCCTGCGTGAAAGGCCACAATGGCTCTCGCTCTTAAGACAGCTTCACTTTCGTTCAGTTCCTGGATATTGGGATGAGCTACCGGAAGGCTCCAAAGGAACCTTGCTAACCTCTCAATATCGCCACTTTCCTCCAGAGTTTCACAAACTGACGCCACCTGACTTACTGTAAAGGACAGCGTTGGCAAGGCAAACACAGGCGATGGCACTATCGGACCGTTTGAACTCGGCCCCGTAGCGCCGGGACCAGCTGGTGCTACGGCTGACATCGGTATCACTTTTTTTTGTTAAATATTAAACTCCCCAGGATTTTTTAGCCAAAACCTAAAAGGTCCAGCTCTTGTAACCTCACTCTGATGGCATCGAAATCTCCGTCATTTTCTACTCGTCCCGCTTCTCAGGAAGCACGAGTCTTTGTACTTGCTTCTCGCGTTTTTCATCTCATTACATTATTAATATAGAATTTCCTGGAAAACGGAAGATATTTTTAGCATTGTCACCAATCGATTACTGCCGTCTGTATCATCAGTTTCATTTAAGGATTTTAAATAAATTCCGATTAGCAATGTTGAAATAACCACAACTATCAACGAAATATATTACTATTACAGTAAAGTCATGCTGTCACTTGTCACTCTCACATTAAAAAACTGTTCCTAAACTGTATAAAAAACGACGGAAAAAACACTCATCACAAAATCACTCAAAACACTCATTGTCACTAGAATTCTACACTAGATAATGAAAGGATAAAATTTGTATCTACAATTAGATATAAGTGCTTTCAAAGCAAGATAGCTGGGAAAACATAAGTGGAGTACTCTATCTGAATAATTAAAATAAACATTGATAGCATTAATTTTACGAAAGGAAGTGAGGTAGGGGGTTTGTTCTGGATAACTGGCGATATATCAAAGCCGTGCGGTTCCTAGAGTTTTTAATACGATGCGGGGCTGCTGTTGCCTCGTTCGTATCGAATAGCAAACTGGTTTCGTTTACAACCCGGCATCACGGACCCAGCCCTACCCAGCATGATACGTTTGTGCGCCCGTTGCACCGGGAGTTGGCTTGTTCGCCACCTCTCTACCTATCTCTTTTCTGATAGAACCTCAGCCAATGAGAGGCCACGCCTCCCTAGCAACCGGTGATTGGCCCGATCCCGTCCCCGTAACCATGGAAACCTTTCTTCGTCTTTCTCCCTATATCCTCTATTGAGCTTGTGTCAGTTTAATTATCCCTACTCCTTAGAGCATTTTGATCCCCTTCTCGTGCAGAATATCTCCCCTCCAATGCTGTTCATCTTTCACGCCTCTCTACCCTCAACAACCGTAACCAGAGGTGTGCTTTTCTACTTGGTCGTGTGAATAAGTGCATGTATAGGAGAGTCAAAATAGAGATGGCGAGGTAGTCGGTTCTAGTTGGTAGAACGAAGAGCCGGACGACAGCAAAGAAGGAAGAGTCCAACATGATCCTCGAACTGCTGTAGTAATCTTTCTGTTCTCTATTCGTGACTTGTGGTTCGGCAATAAGAGGCAAAGATTGACAGTTTTTCTTTCCACCTCTATCTTTTCAGAGCGATCCCTCTCACTCTATTTGAAGTCGTGTATTCCTTGATTGCCTTTACCTCGTATTCCTCTTTTTCATCTAAGAGTAAAATACAGATATAATGTTAACGAAATTGTGTTGCGCGCCAGTAATCAATACTGCAGGTGATTTTATGTAGAAAATTTATACGGCTATATTAACCTGGCTCAAGGCGTGACAGTCTACACTTACAATGAACGCTTTACTCAAATTAAGCTAATAATCATGTTTTTACAATCAGTGGGCCGGGAGGCTTCAATACACTACAACTAGTCCTTCGTAATCTAATTTCTAAACAATATATGTCCAAACATTAAAAAAATTTTGACGGATTATTTAATTAGTTTCTTCAATAAATAAACGAATCGGTCCTACTTCAATTAGTCAAAAGACTCAAAAGTGATTAATTCAGATTTAGAGAGTATAAGGTGCCTAGTATCATAAAAATCTAACTATTTCTTGTAACTTCGATCCGTCATATTGCGTTCGTCATTTTTAATTTTGCTTTTTTAATGTCATTTGGATTCATCGCACCAAAATACTTAAGTTGCTAAGTTTCATAATAATCTGACCGTATTTTGTAATTTCTGTCCTCCATATTGAATCCGCCATTTTGAATATTCCAAGGTGCTAAAAGTTTCATAAAAATCCGATAATCCTTTTCTTTAATACATCCTGGGCCCAAATAGTAAAATTCCCTTATACAATCAATGGGCTGAAAAACATTAACATTTTATCATAAGGGGCCATACACAAATTACGTAAGGCATTTTTTCGGGTTTTTGAATCCCCCTCCCCCATTGTAAGACACGTTAGATTTCTTTCGACGCCCCCCCGTCCACCCACAAAATCTTACTAATAGCAATTTTTCATTTGATCGATTAAAGCATTAACTTAATCCTCCATAAGTAAGGTTAAAAATCGATGTTGTACGTTCTCAAGTACTTCATGTATATTAAATATCATTCTCTCTAAATCTGAATTAGATATTTTTACTATTAAATTAGTCGAAAATCACTAATTCAGATTTAGAGTCGTTTACCGATTGAAATAGTAAATATTTACTATTTCCATCGGTAAACGACTTTTCACTATTAAATTAGTAGAAAATCACTAATTCAGATTTAAAGAGTTGGCTTTGCCCTTAGAAACTTTCAATGAAAACCAATCAAATTCAACTATTTCTTATATAGCGCCATTTTATATGATGATAAACCTTGGTCATAACTATAACCAATCTTCCCGAGTCGAAATTTAAAGTCTAAATAGAGTCGAATAAGTACTGCATTTTTAGAACTACTATAGGTACTACACTAGTACCTGCTTTTGTTCTCAAAAAAGAAAATTCAGGTATATTCAAGCAGCATTCTATACAAATAGACACAAACAAAGCAAACGACATACAATATATACAATAGGGGAAACGATACTTATAAATCTAAACCTACACAATATTAACATAACATACACTTGTAAACCTAACGAACACGCATACAC
>WNHD01006532.1:0-12192 GCA_011057455.1 Ganaspis sp. Gsp50 | reverse complement strand
ATTTTTAAAAATCCCTGTGTCCGGTTCTAGATTTTCATGAGTGTAAAAAGTCTACCAAATTTCATGAAAATCGGTTGAAGCGTTCTCGAGATATTTCTTTTAGTAAAAAGCGTGACACACACACACACACACACACACACACATCTAGACATTTGCTTAAAATTTAATATAATATAATTTTTAGATGAAAATATGTTGATATAGACTATTTTTGGAAAATAGAAATTCGTCACCATGACAATGCTTCCGTATGAGGAAGCATAAAGATTAAAAACCGAAAATAATATTAAAAAATTGTTACGTTGATAAAATTGTTACGTTAAAAAAATTGTTACTCTGAAAGAAACTGTAATTTTACTTTTTAAAATTATGTAAGACTTTAATTCTAATTAAAGAAAAGTTCAAAACATTCGAAACTGAACAAACACATGTAATTAAGGAAAGCGGTTAAGTGAACGTTGTCAAATTTCCATTAATTAAAGATTGTAAAACCTAAACTCGTTCCTTGTCAGAAATTTACGATGAAAGTCATTAATTATAGAATACCATTCGGAAGAGTTAATGAAGAATGCTTTTGACATTTGTTTGAGATCGAAGAGAACTCTTTTAAAAAAACTCTCCCAACTTTGTTACTATTTAAATAATTATGAATATATTTCTAAATTATTCAAAATAAAACAAATTTTTGGGACATTTTTGAAATAATTAAAATGTCTGAAATGACTCTTCTTTAATTAAGAATTTCCACTAAAATAGAGATTTATGTTTCTATATTTCTCGTAAGAATTACTTGGAAGATAGTCTAAAGAAGATTTGAGTAATTTCCGGCAGAGATAAATAATATATTATACAAGTTTGAAAAATGGAAAGTATTTGACGGGAAAAGTATACCATGAATAAGAAAGATTTTATAATTTCAAATTTTCAGAAAATGGAAATCTTTTCGATAGAAATGGGAATCTTTTCAAATTAAATGCACTTTAACTTTTATTGCAGCCAAATTACGACAAGAAAGAGCCTTAAACTTTCAAATTATTAACATTTTATAGACTCATCTAGTCTAGACCATAAAAATACATTTAGTAGTTTTATCAGAAAAATCAAATTTTAGAGGCGGTATTTAGTTTAGGTAATATACTTTATAACATTTTTTGAAAAAGTTTTATTTAATGAAGTAATTGAATAGTAAAGAAATTGTGGATGTCTAAATATTCATAGTAAGTGGTACTAAAAACCTCTAAATATATCAGAAACAAAACAAAATAATTGACTTCTTTGGGCAAATACGTGTCTTATTAATTTTTGTCTTATTTTTAAAAATTATAATTTTTTAAGGAATTTTGAGTCACCCTGCATTTATTAAATTACCATGTCATTTCGAGGTTATGTTTGACATTAGGTTATGTTAGGTTATGTATAGGTTATGTTTGACATAACCTCCAAAGTTAAAAATAAGGTTTGAACACGGGGCAAATAAACGTAAGGTTCCTCTTTAAGAATGGATTAGTCTAATTTTAGGTTATGTTCATAGTTTTCTCTTTGAGTTTAAATTCATTTAAACTTGAGGTATTTTGCTCCAATGGAGACTTTTGCAGAATGTTTTATTCTGAGTAAATGGGGACCTAAGTCAATATCATAGCATAAAATGCGACTGAGTTATTGAGTATTAACAACAAAGTCGATTTAAGTGTATTTTTTGTGGAAAATGTGAAAATGTGAAAATATGAATATTGAGAGCTGTAAATTTCAGGAAATTTTTCTTACAGCATATCCAATAAAATTTCAGATTGCGACTGAAAAAAAGTGAAATGTAATAAATATTTGGGGTATTTCACGCCAAATCGGATGGTTTGGAATTTTTTTTATTCCCGTCATTTTTTGATATTTTTTAGTACTTATCGAGAAACTCCTTCCCTTAAATGTTGAGACTTTTTTGACAAGTTCTTGAATTTAAAAAAAATTGCTCTTTTTATAGTTTTCTGCTCATATAACTTTTTAAAAAAGGCTTCAAATCGAAAAACTTACTGAAAAAAAAATTTCGTTTTTTCATTTAATTTTCGAAAAAATACAACAAAATTATGTAAAGAGTGATTTTTTATTTTTAAACTTCAAATTGCTTTTTTAAAGTGAGTGCATACTATGATTTTCTTCAAAATTCTTTACACTAAACTACTACTCAAACCACAACTTTTTAGGCTGGCCTAGTCATGGGTTCTCGATGACTACTATTTCTTTTCGAATTTTGAAAATACTTTTTGATTTTTTTCAATTTTCTTTTAAAAAAAAAACTTTAAAAAACTTTAAAAATGCAAATTAAAGTTTAAAAATAAAAAATCATGCATTAAAACAATTTACATAATTTTGTTGTATTTTTTTCGAAAAGAAAATAAAAAAACGAAAATTCTTTTTTCAGTGAGTTAATAAAAAGGCGGCTTTTTTAATGCAAAGACTTGTGAATAAAGTCTCAAAATTTAAGAGGAGTTTGTCGATGGGTACTAAAAATATCAATCTAGTGGAAAATTATGTTCATTTCATGAACATTTTGCTTCCTCATAGAAAAAAAAATTTAAATGTAAAAAAGCAATATTGACAGCTTTTTCAAATATTTTTGGTAATTAAAATAATTTAAAACTTTAAGATTATACAAATCTACTCGTTTTTTATTATAGAAAAATTTTCCCAAAGGAACTGTCATTAAAAAATGATAATCTTAAAAGTTATATAATTGTTCAACAAGTTTGAACAATGACAATTTTTACAAAAAATGTTTGCAAAATATATACTTTACATAGATTACTTGAATCGCTTTTTAATATAGAACATTTTTTCCAAAGGAACTGTCATCAAGAAATCATTATTTTAAGTTATATGAACAAATTTTAATCACTGAGAAAAAAGTTTTCTTGGTTCAATGCAAGTATTCTTGAATCAAGAATAATTATCCTTGATTCAAGTATTTATTCTTAATTCAAAGTATTTATTCCTGATTAAGGCATAAAAATTCTTATAACGAATCCAAAATATTCTTGAAACAAGAATAAGTTGTAAGTATATTTTTATTCTTGTTTCAGGAATTCTTTTCTCTCAGTGATATTGTTAAAAGTCGTAAAAAATTGTAATTTACTCCTTCAACTCTTGGTAAAATATATACTTCATATAGGTCAATCGATTCGTTTCGATGTAAGAAATCTGAATTTTTCATTCATAAGTTAAATTTTTTATTAGAGAAAAAATTTTGTGGATAAAACCGTATTTTTTAAAGAAAAAAGCCGCTCAAAAATGTTTGTTAAGTTTTTTCTAAAAATCCCTGTGTCCGTCTCTAGACTTTTATGAAAGTAAAAAGCCTACTAAATTTTATGAAAATCGGTCCAAGCGTTCTCGAGATATTTTTTCTAGTAAAAATCGTGACATACACACGTACATCTGGACATTTGCTTAAAACTTTGTATATACACTTTCTAAATGAAAATGCGTTGATTTAGGCTATTTTTGAAAAATCGAAAATCGTCACCATTACAATGCTTCCCTATGGGGAAACAAAAATGACGAGAATAAAAAAAAGTTTCAAACCGTCCGATTTGAATGCCCCATATATAACTTGTTTTTGACGCATTTTAAAATTCTACTCTTTAAAGATCAATTTCTTTGGGATTGGGCTTTTGCCCAATCATGAACACTTTTGTGTTCATGAATTAACCATTATTTTCCATTGTTTATTCTATTCGAAATTTTTTATTCTTGATGAATTATTCTATGAATCTAGAATTGTATACATTTTTACATCAAGAACATAAAAACAGAATAATATTTGCATATCTATAAAAACGTATATAAATATCTCTATTCTGTTTAAAAGAAACTATTTTTACTTATTTGTCTGTAAGTCCCTTTCTTTACAGTCTCCACAATTTTATTACAAAATCTCTACATTCTTTTATTTGAATGTTTTTTTATTGAAAATTTTTTCTTCAAAGTACAATTTTGCTTCTATTCATGAAAAAAATGTTTCTCTTTTGTTGTTTGTGATTTTTGGCTTTGAAAGGGTATTAATTTCGACGACAGTTGGATACACGGAGAGTGCCTGTTTCCGTGTTGTGTAACCATCATGCTAATGAAGTAAAAGAGTAGACGATTGGTGAAAATGGCACGAGGTGTGATGAGTTATCTGGATGCCAAGCGCTTGGAGAAAGTCCTCAAATCAATTCCTTTTTCATATAATAAAGAAGATCCGAGCTCGCGTTCATCTCTGGATGAAGGTATATAATTATTAATCTGCGAGGTTTACAAAGTGCACTGATGCACCAAATTCAGAATTGTTGATTCACTTTTTTCTTGTTGAAATTTTTCACGCTACGTTTAGCACTTGGCTGTTAAGAAGTTTAGCTAATCAGAACGATTCTTTCGATTTCTTTTGCGTGAAGTGAATTTACGATTAAGATGAAATTTATGAGACCGCTGCTTTCTTTAAACTCAGAATTACCTCAAATAGTACTAAGAAATTATTTAAAGTGAAGAGAAATGGTTTTATTTCATTTTTTCTTAATTTTAATGTAACAATCTGCAAGTTTAACTAGCTGTGAATTAGATTTGGCGCTCATTTCTCGAGGATTCTGCTTCCTCATTATGATCAGTTGGTGATTAGATTATTTTTCTTCTGTAAAAAGGAAGCATTTGGTATTTATAGACATTTAGCAAATTAATATTTAAATTTATTTTAAACGAGTGAAATTTCCTGCAATTTGAAAATGAGTTTATGAAAAATTACGAAGCAGTTTATTAAACATTAAATTAAAAAATGTTTACTCAACAAAAAACGTTCATATTTTGTGAATATATGTTTATTTCTATATGCCAATATTTTTTGTACACTATTTTTTTCCTTTTTTAAGATAACTCTCTTGCGAAATCTGTTTTCTTGAAAATCAGGTGAAACTTTATATTTAGAAGAAACATAATCATAATCATTTACAAAAATGTGACATTGATTTGACGTTTAGATTTAAAAATATTTACTGTAAAATTAACTAGTCATTCTTCATTGTTACATTGAAGAAAATAAAATCTAATTAAGAGGAATCCTTTCATAATTATGCGAATTTTCCTCTACAATGAATTACAAAAAATATTACAAAAACTACGAAGTTTTGAGTTTCACAAAAAAAGATTTTAGAAGTTCTTTTTTGAAAAACTTAATTTTTTATTGACAAAAATGTAATAAAATATTTATTTCTTTACCAATAAGGCGGAAAAATAATGAAGCAACTGTTTATGAAATTGTAACGAAATTTAATGAGAAAGCGAAATTTCGAAACGAATAATAAAAATTGACAAAAAGTATTATTGAAAATTTTTTCTAAAAGGTGAATAAAAGGATGTGAGTGTAGTTAAGGAATGATATTGTAGAACGTAAAGGAACTGAAAAATAAAGAAACGACCGCAATACAAGAAACACGTAAAACTAAAAACAAAACTGAAGATTAATCGACTAATGGAAAATTTCTCTTCTAAATTGTAATAAGAATTTTTCTTCTTTTCTGATAATCCTTTTATGACTCACATGTTCCTATGAAAAATTAGAATTTTTTGTTTTAAAGTGGAATTCGGGGTCAGAGGATGAAAACTGCATTAAAATTAAAATTGTTATTTTTTTATCTCTTCTAATGTGCTCTTGAGAATTTAATAGATTCTGCATGTACAAATAGACTGATTAAAGGTACACGTATGTAAGTTCTAGGAAAAGCGCTAAAGAAAAAAGTGAAGGAGAAGAGAATGATGAAGAAGAAAGAAGGAAAAAGAAGGAAAAAGAAGAGAAAAATAAAAGAAAAACAGAGTCAAAGAAGAAAATAAAAGCAAAGACGATGATAAAGAAGGATAATAAAGATGAGTAGAAAAAGAAAAAAAAGGAGGAAAGAAAACAAAGAAAGATGCAAAAAAGTAGAGGAACAGTAATAGGCAAAGACAAAGAAGTGGAAAATGAAATAGAAAATTACATGAAGGTGAAGAAACAATATAAGAAAAAGAAAAAGGAACATAAAATGAAGCAGAAGAAGGAAAGAAAAATTAATAGGACAAGAAGGAGAAAAGAAAATCTTAAAGGTAAAACGGAAGGACAAGAATGAGAAAAAAGGAAAGGAAAGAAGAAGAAAACAAAATGGGAGATAAAAGTAGAAGGAAAGGAAAAAGAAAAAGACACCTAAAAATGTAAAGGAAGAAAGAGGAAGAAAAAGGAGACCAAAAAGATAGGAGAAAAGAAAGAAGAGGAGAAAGAATGGGGAGAAAGATTGGAAGAGAAAGAAAGATCCGCTTAAACGTGATGAAAATGAAAAAGAAACGGAAGAATAGAAGAAAACAATAGAAAAGCAATCAATTTGTAAGAAAGATGAATAAAAAAATAAGTCTTTTTGTCTAATTCTTCTTTTATCTTCTCTTCTCTTTCTTATTTTTCCTGCCTCTACCCTCTTTTTTAGTAAAATATTGTTAACTATACTAGAATACAAATAATTTTTGTAATTCGTGTATATATCGTCTTTAAAAATAAACAAGGTTAGGAACAGTAAAAAGGAAAAAGGAGAACGAAGAAAAACAATAGGCACATAAGAATTAGAACGCAAAGAAAAAGAAGAACAAGATTATGAAGAAGTAAAATAAGAAATGGAAGGAATGAAATAAGACCATAAACATGAAGAAAAAGAAGAAAAAGAACAAGAAAAACAAGAGCATGAATAAGAAAAAAATAGAATATAAGTAAAAACAATAATAATAACAATAATAATATCAAACAAGAAAAACAAGAATTTAAGCATAAAGGAAAATAAGAAAAATAAGAACAAGAACATAAAAAACAAGAAGAATAACAAGTACAAGAATAAGAAATACTGCAGTAAGAGAATGAAGAAAAAGAAGAACAGGAACATGAAGAACAAGAAGAACAAAAACACAAAGAAAAAGAACAAGAACATAAGGAACAACAAAGAGTACAAAGAAAAAGAAGAACAGTAAATGAAGAAGAACAAACACAAGAACCAGAAGAAAAAAAACAAGGACATAAAGGACAAGAAGGAAAAGAACAAAAACAAGAACAAGAACACAAAGAGAAAGTACATGAAAAATAAGAAAAAGAACAACAAAAAGAACAAGAACATGAACGTGAAGAACAAGAACAAATACAAGAACATTAGAATATAAAGAAATTGAATATGAAGAAGAAAAACAACAACAATAGTAATAACAACAATAAAAACAATAATGTGAACATTAGGAAAAAGAACAGGAACAAGAACAAGAAGAACAAGATAAGGAGCATGAAGAAGAACAACCAATACAAGAACAACCAATACAAGAACAACCAATACAAGAACAACCAATATAAGAACCAACCAATATAAGAACAACAACAACTAGAAGAACAACAACATGGAAAGGAGGAAGATGATGAAGAAATAGAAGAACAAGAACATGAAGTATAAGAAATACAAGAACCAGAACAATAAGAAAGAACAAGAACAATAACAAAAAGAACAATGAAGTAAAGAACAAAAACATAAAAAGAAACATGAACAAGAGAAGGAACATGAAAGCGAACAAGTACAAAAAGCACAACAAAAAAAACATAAAGAGGAAATAGATAATGAAGAAGAGAAGAACAAGAACATGAAGTAGAACAAATTCAAGAACCAAATCATCAAGAAGAACAATAACAAAAGGAAGAACAAGAAATTAAAGAAGAACAAGAACATGAAAAAGAACAAGAACAAGTTATGATAAAGAATGATAACGAACAAAAAGAAGAATTGAAATAATCGTGTTTGTTCGGTTTGATAAAAAATTTGTAGGATAAAGAGGAGTAAAGGTGACGAAGATCAAGAGAAAAAGCTGATAAAAGCGGATGAAGAAGAGATAAAGGTAAAGAAAGAGGTGATGGAAGGAAATTAAGATTAGTAAACCAAAGAAAAAGATTTTCCATATCTTCCACTCCTTTTTACATTAATACACTACAGAAAAATATAGGGGAGTAAAAACTGTAGGAGAAGAAAGTGACATAAAAGGATGATCATGAAACAAAATAGGAAGAGCGAAAAAAGGGAGAAAGGGAATAAAAACTTTTTGGACGAATGTGAGGCGAAAAATAGATGTAAAAGATGAGTAGAACAGAATGAAAAAGAAACACGAGGAACAATAGAAGAATGTGGGGAATGAGAAGAGAATAAAGTCGAAAATAAAGATAAAAATAAAAACAAGAAAAAGAGAAAGAGAAAGGATAGAAATACGAAGGAAGTGTAAGAAAGAATTTAAAGAAAAAGTTTCAGAAAACCAAAAGAATTTTTTTTTTCATTTTTTCCTCTATATCCTAGCAACATTTCTTTTATTTCAACAAAATTTTTATCACAGCATTATTTTTGTTGCAGACATTTACACAAGATATAAAAAATAAATAATACATACAAAAAATGAATAATTCACAAACAAAAAATGTTGTTGCACAAATGTGAACCAAACAGTTGGTTATCGAAACCAGTTTCTCCCACAACTCTTCTTCAAGAAACTTAACACATATGATGCTAATAAAACAATTTGGGGAATGTTCTTTCGCGTCCTTGCATTAAATTTCGAAACGGAGCCTATATATAGAATAATTTAATGCAAAAAAAGTTGAGATATGCTCTCATCGAGGAAGTACGGCAAACGTCCTTGTTCCTGACTGTGCCGGGTGAACGGTTCTATGTGTTAGTAGGTCATTGGCTCTGTCCTGCGAATCCCCGGCGGGTAGGCTGAGCAGAAGTGAAAGTACGCTCTTGCATGTTTATTAACAGTGTGAAGTTCATGTTCACGAGCTTCCACCCACCTCACCAACCCAAGGCAAAATTGCTCTCGTATCTGATATTTTACTCATGTGACGTCACTTTTTAATATCATACTCGTATTTGCATGTTAAATCATTTTTTTCAGGTTATGTTGCATTTCTCTCTTTATTACACGCTTGATTATTTTTAATTTTACCAGGAATTTGTTTACTACAAAAAATTAAACATTTTGTCTTAGATGGAAAAAATTGCAAGTGAAATCTTTATTTAAGGACGTTGAAAGGAGAAACCCGGAGGTGGTTAACAGTGGTTGTCAAACATTTTCCCCTCTTTTTCCGAAAATTTTCACTTTGGCAATTTTTTTAGAAAAATACAGACACTTTTTCGAAAAAAGGTCTCTTTACAGTAGAACTATAAGAAATAAGGATTATGGGAAATATTTATTTTTGAGGTTTTGATGATTACACGAACGAGGAAACGTATTCCAGTATTGAAACTGTCATGAACTTTGATGCAGAATATGGCTGCTACCTATGTCCTGTTCACGCGCAGGGCAGGGAAACTTCAGTAGCAAACTCGCGTTTCAAGCAAACACTAAAAAATAGACGCCAGACGTCACAGAGACTCGTTGTGTATTGCTCGAAACGCTAGATCGCTACTCAAGTTTCCCAGCCCTGCGCATGTGCACGTCTAGCTGCCATATTTCGCTTCAAAATTTATACTGAAATATAATATGATAATTTATACTTGAAATTTATTTCAATACTGGAATACGTTCGTGTAATCATCAAAACCCCAAAAATAAATATTTCCCATAATCCTTACTGGTTATAGTTCTCTCGTAGAGAGCCCTTTTTTCGAAAAAGTGTCCGTATTTTTCTAAAAAAAATTGTTAATGTCGAAATTTTTAGGAAAAGGGAGGAAAGTGTTTGAGAACCACTTAACCACCTCTATACTTTTCTCACTTCAGTGTCCTTAATATTTAATATCCTGTAATTGAAAGTGACGTCATAAGTCACGTGACCTGTAACCAAAAATTTCCGTCTACCGTTTTACTCTTTCGAAGGCCAAAAGATGCACATTTTTCTAACTTCTTTATTATTATACCGAACGAATTTTGTTATTTAAACTTTTGCGCATAATAAAACGTAATATTTACAGAATATTTTTTGACAATTTTTTTAACATTATTAAAAAGTGAGCCATTGAGAACTGTATTTCTGAGACATGTTTGAAAAAAGTAGTTTTCCCGTGACCATGATAGCTCAGAATTACTTTATTTCAAATCAAAAAATAAAATATTTTTTGTTGGTAGGTCAGTCTTGATATGAACAAATGTAATACTATATAAATTTTAGTTTCCAACTCGGTTTCCAAAGAAATTGTTTGTAAGATTCTAACAATTTTGGCAGTTTCAATATTATTTGTTAACGTTTTTTAAAATTATTTTTTAAAGAGATACTTACATTGAAATATTTATTTAGAGTTTTTGAATTACATGTCCTCAAAATTAGAGGTTAGGAGTCGCCCATAAATCATGCGTAAAAATTGTGTCTAAGTGGGAGAGGGGTAAAAAAATGTCTAAATTTGTGTGCTGTAGTTTGTGAAAGACACCTTACTCAAAAATCGTCGGATCAAAAAGCCTAAAATTTTAAGGTTAGGTCTGATTTAATGTTTTAAACATAACCTCAAAGTTAGAGGTCTTTTAGAATATGACGAATCAAAAATCTTAAAACAATAGATGCGAATACGCTTTTTCATTTGTAAGTTAAAAAATACGTATTTCGTAACTTATCATATTTTGTTATTGATTATTCTTGGACAATAATGTTTTTTAAAAAAAATTACTTTTAAATTTATTCATCCGAACTATACACTGAGTAACTCTAACAAGTTTTGATTAATTGTAACAATATGTTGTTGAAGTGTCACGGTGTGATTACTAAAAAAAATTATTAATAATAATAAATATATTATTAATAATAAAAATATTTTTACTATTTTCTTTTTTCTATGAAAAATATCCATCGGGGAAACAAAGTTCAGAAAGAAAAAGTGTCAGGCTTTCGCTTCTCTACAAATTGTTATTAAAAAAAATAATAATTTTTTGACTTAGAACATTCGATGAAACTGAATTATGTACTTAGCTTTATTACCTTTACTTATTTTTATTGATATTAATTATTTATTTTGATTGAGAGCGCTCATTTTCATTATTCTAATTTTCACTTAAATTTCCTTCTTTTTATTACCATTAACATATTAATCATTTTCAATGTCTTTCTCATTGTAATTACAGCGACATCATATAATTTATAATCTTTGTTATTACTGTCTTCGACTATTACTATTTTCATCCTCATCATTATTAACATGATTATGGGTGGGATCATTTCTATCATTATGTCGCTTTCGGTAGCTGCAGTAAATTAGAACACACCCATATTTACAGTCAATTTCACACAATTTGTTCTTATTTCTTTAAAAAAAATTCAATTTAGGTAAAAGAGAAATTTTAATCGATCCTTTTTCTTCTCGCGCTACAAGTAATTAGTTCAATTGTGATATTAAATGAAGATGCAGATTAGATATTGCTATTTCTATAAAACTGTTTGTTTATTTGATGAAGCGTATGTATTTTGGCGTTTAATCAAGACTATAACTTCATTTCAATTTGCACTTACATAGTTAATAGAAACTCTTTGCATCAGTCTGGACTGTTATGAAAGTATGTTAGTAGAATCACAGAAAAATTTGAAATTAAGTTCTCAATTTAGTCAAGTAGGCTAAAAAGTGGTTTATTTTTTGTAAATATGAGTAATAACAGATAAAATGAGACCCCGACCACAATTATTAAGAAGAAGGAGATGAATCGAGGATGAGAATGTGGATGAGAATGAGAATGAGGATGACGATGTGGATGAGGATGACGATGAGGATGACGATGAGAATGAGGATGTGGATGAGGATGACGATGAGGATGTGGGTGTGGATGAGGATGAGGATGAGAATGAGGATGTGGATGAGGATGACGATGAGGATGAGGATGTGGGTGTGGATGAGGATGACGATGACGATGAGGATGAGAATGAGGATGTGGATGAGGATGACGATGAGGATGTGGGTGTGGATGAGGATGAGGATGAGGATGAGAATGAGGATGTGGATGAGGATGACGATGAGGATGTGGGTGTGGATGAGGATGAGGATGACGATGAGGATGTGGATGAGGATGAGGATGAGAATGAGGATGAGGATGAGGATGAGGATCAGAATGAGAATGAAGATGTGGATGAGGATGACGATGAGGATCAGAATGTGGGTGTGGATGAGGATGTGGATGTGGATGTGGATGTGGATGTGGATGTGGATGTGGATGTGGATGTGGATG
>WNHD01006529.1:0-13962 GCA_011057455.1 Ganaspis sp. Gsp50 | reverse complement strand
GTGATAAAATGTTAATTAATAACTTATATTAAATGTAAATAATAGCGAAATAATTTCTCAAGACTACTTTCGCCACGGTTTGCAAACGGTGGTGAAAATTTCACTTTCACCACCATTTTTAACCTCGAAAGTTACACTTTCAAAGCAAGAGTTGGAGACAATATATTTTACTATTTTTCAATACCTTATTTTACCAATACATTTTTATCCGGTGATAACACTCACTTTTACTAGTTAATCAATCCTTATGAATACCTTTCTAAATATTTTTCATACCAAATGAGTCCGTTTATAATGAAAATAATATGAATTAATATTTATTAATACTCACAATTCAGATTTGTTCAATCCAAATGAATCCCTTTATAATAAAAATAAAATTAAAAATAAATTTAATATTTTTGAATGCCCACAGTTCAGATCCATTCAATCCAAATGAATCCCTTTATAATAGAATTAAAATTAATAACATATATTGAATATTTTTGAATACCTACAAGTAGAGATTCATTCAATCCAAATTTTTAGTATTTGTTGTATTTTATTAATAATAATAACTAGTAGAAAATTATGTTAATTTAATAAACTCATAGAAAAAAATTGTTATTAAAAATTAATAAATTATAAAAATATAAAATAAAATAAATATTCTATTATATAATATCAATATTTGTTGTCTCCTATTAATAACAACTAGTAGAAAATTATGTTTATTTAATGAACTCAGGGAAAAAAAGAATTTTTAAGAAAAAATATGCTATAAGATTTTTGATTGAGTATTTCTAAAAATCCTTGTGTCCGATTTTAGATTTTAGTGAGTGTAATAACTCTGACAAATTTAATTAAAATCGGTCAAAGCGTTCTCAAAATATCCTGCAATGGAGAAATATGATCCATGAATATATAAAAGTTTACATTTTACCTTCATTGTACTTCTAATATAAAGGGATTCATTTGGATTTAATGAATCTGAACAATGCGGTTAGGGGCTGTCCATAAACTACGTCACGCTATTTTTCACATCCCCCCCCCGTCGTCACAAACTTCACATGCATTAGCGCCATTTTTTCTACAGATCATCACGGTCAGCAAATTCGACCCCCCCCCCTTGAAAGCGTGACATAGTTTATGGACGGCCCCTTACAAAAGTTAAAATTTTAGATTCATTGTATTTCTATTATAAAGGGATTAATTTGGATCAAATAAATATCAACTGTGGACATTAAGAAATATTCCATTTATTTCAAACTTTTCTTTTATTATAAAAGGATTCATTTGTATTGAATGAACCTAAACAATGGGTACTCAAAAATTTATATTTTACTTTTATTTTATTTTTATTATATATGGATTCATTTGGATTGAATAAATCTGAACTGTGAGTACTCAAAAACATTCAATTCATTTCTAATTTTATTTTCATTATTTAAGGTATTCATGTGGATTGAATAAATCTAACCTGAGGGTATTCAAAATCAATCAATTTATGTATGATTTTAATGTTATCATAAAGGAATTCATTTGCATTCGAAAAAAGTTTAACACAGATTGCTAAAGATTGACTTTTCTTGGAGAGTAGGTACTATCACTGGATTCAAAGGTATTAGTAAAAAAGGTATTCATATAGATTGAATAATTTTCATTTTTTCATAAAAATAAAAAAATTTAATTCTTTTCAATTATGGGCTTCTTACTGGGTATTCTTCTTGGCAGATAGGTATTTCGAAACGAAGGCAACACTGTATTAATGTCGCTTATACGAAAATTTCCGAACGGCTTATCTCGAATGGTGCTCGAGAATAGAGTTTTAAATTCGCATGCGACAAGCATTTGACAATTCTCGCATGCGAGAATTCTCACATGTTTTTGAGAATACGGCCCCAGTAGATGTATTAGCCGATGTGATACGCTATGAGAGTAGACAGCTAAGCCGCACTTGCTGGTGACCACGCAGAGAGAGAAGGGAGAGAGAAAAAGAGTATAGTAAAGGCGAGTACACAATAGCTTCTCTCATAAGGATGCCGTGTATTTTATTTTTATTTTTTTACTTGTTAAAATTAATATTTGGTATAAACTTCCGGGAGTCACATGGTACAAGATAGAGGACTCTGACGATGAATCTGATTGGGGCACATTTTTCTACTTACGCGTCGTCGCCAGACCATATTACTTGGATCATGTTCCCAATGGGAAATTGCCAATAGTGCCAATAGTAAGAGTACTTTCCAAGGAATTCTTTTACGTGGGAGAGGAAAGTATATTATTAAAATTATTCTTTTGTAGAATAGACTACATCACCATGTATGATGCCTCATAATAAAAATTTTCTACGTCTACACTACCGTCGGAAATTGTCGATGGGTCCGATAGCAGTGAAAAAAAATCGAAAAAATACAACACTCTGGAAATCATGATATCTTGGTCAAATAGTAAGATAGCAACTTAGAATTTAGAAATTTGGAAAGCTTATAAAATTCTACGTTAGGTACTCTACTGTCATATTGTTTGGACATTATAAAATGATAATACTATTTGATAAGAAAGAAAAGAAAAATCTTGAATTTTTCAATTATCGTTCGATATATTTCAGCTCCTTGCCCGATCTACAAAAAATGTAGAAAAAATGTAAAATTCATAAGATTTATTTCGTTAAATCTTCATCTTTAATTTAAGCCAAGAAAACTACAAAAATATTAAGTGGTTCTCAAGATATCAATTGAAATGTCCGAGCATGTTTTTCTCGTTATTCACAAGTCAGTCGCCGCTTCTCGCAAACACACTGCTTACCTCCGTCACTGCAGGGCCGAACCGGCGCTTTTTCAAGCGAGTGTTTACATGGCGGGTACCGTTCATAACGGGTACCGTAAAAATAAAAACTGTATTTTTTAACATTCATTAAAAATATCCTTGTACGAAATTATTATAATTTACATCATCATTATAAGTGTAAGTGCTAATTTATAATTGTTTTAATTATAAATTAGGAATTATATTTTTAATTATAACATTTTACCCTTACTTTTTCTTAGAAAATAAAGAATATTTAAACTGAATTCCCATGGAATAAAAATTGCACTCGATTAAGCCTATAATTTTGATTTTAAAATAAATCAATTGAAGTATCAGAAAAATTGAAAATTATGTAAGACAATAGCTTTATTAAAAGATAAACGAAGTGTACGAACGGTACCCTGCATGTAAAGGTTCGGCCCTGCAGTGACGGAGGTAACCAGTGTGTTTGCGAGAAGCGGCGACTGACTTGTGAATATCGAGAAAAACATGCTCGGACATTTCTACTGATCTCTTGAGAACTACTTAATATTTTTTTAGTTTTCTTGGCTTATATTAAAGTTGAAGACTCAGCAAAAAAAACTACGTAAATTTTACATTTTTTCTACAATGTTTGTAGATCAGGCAAGGAGCTGAAACATCGAAAGATAATTGCCAAATTCAAGATTTTTCTTTTCTTTCTTATCAAACAGTATTATCATTTTAAAATGTATAAAAAATATGTCAGTAGAGTATCTAACGTAGAATTTTGTAAGCTTTCCAAATTTCCAAATTTTAAGTCTCTTAATTACTATTTGACCAAGATATCATGATTTCAAGAGCTTTGTATTTTTTCGATCCACTCCTGTAGGACCCATCGACAATTTCCGACGGTAATGTATATTTTCATTGAAAACGCAAATATTTATCTTCAGTCAATTTTTTAATTAATAAATAAAAAGACATTTTTAATCATTATTATTTTAATAAGCCTCTTAATTAATTGTATAGACCAATCATTGGTATTGTCGTCATCATCCCAAGAGTTAACCTTTGTTGGACCATGTTCGTCTGCCATTATTTTGCCTATATACTGACAGCAGTCGATTTATAAACAGAATTATGAACAGTTGAGTTGTTCTGAAAGAGCAATATACATTTATGTGTTTTTTGAATGTTAACAAGTTATTTACGCTTACTTTCAAAAGCACGGATAATTTCATGCAAACTTTTCTGCTACCTGAGCAGGAACAGCTATTAAACACAGCCGACACTAATTATAAATATTTCTTGACACGTTATTTCTTACATATTTTTGTTAATAATTTTATCATTTGAGTAAAAAAATAAATTGGCATTTTTTTAAATTGAAAAATCAGTTCTTAAAATTTATGAAGAATATCGTGTTAGAAATTGTTTGATTGTTACACGTTCCTTAGTTCAATTAGTAAAATTTACAACGTTTATTAATCTTAAAATTTGACAACATTTGGTTTTTTGTCACACAATACATCGTTTGATTTTATATTATCTGTTTTTTTATTATTGCATAATACTCTTATTATATTTAAACAAATTTGGTTAGGCCGTATCAGGTGTGCGTTATTTTGCTGATTTGATCTAACGGATCGCTACTTTGAAATTTGATATAGTTGCTGTCATAGACTATGAATGCTCTTAGTTATGTATGTTAAAAGACAGTAATTATTTTTCGGACTCACCCCTGACGTGAAAGGTATTATGCACCGAGATGCGGTGTCAACATTAGCAACAACTGCAAAACCATTATTCAACCACAATTTTGTGCATGGTCCAGTCCATCGGCCGTTTAAAAGATTTCGGAGTAAATAAATAAAATGGAATAACACATTAAAAATCTTATAGTAGACGTTAAAAGCAACAAGTTTCACTCTGATTTTGAATCGTTCTGAATTGAGTAAGCTATATCCCAATTGGCGACAATTGGAAACGATTCAACCATTGTTAACTCTCAATCGTTTTTAATCGTGCTTAACTGATTTTTTCTAGAAGGGAAGACTAATCACACATTCCATAATTTTAATTACACAGTGATAAGAGCTGTCGTTAATTACTTTCTTTTTATAAAAAATAAGAAATAACTTATTGTACATTTCCGAAATATAACCTAAAATATGCTTTCGACGTGAGAAAATAATCACCAAATCACATTACAAGCACTAATGCAAGCAATAATGGGATATTATTTTTTTTAATGTTTTTTTTGTTTAAAAACATAAAATAATTGCTAGCTCTTCTATTTTTAATTATAGTATGTTTAAAAAAAAAGACATTTTCAGTGGAATATTCATTATCACAGTGATATCACATCGATGTCACAGTGATATCACAGCGATATCACCTCAATGTCACCATGTGATATCGCCATTAGGCGGACATTTTGATGTCACCAGGATGTCACAGTGATATCACCAAACGATATCACCGTGACATTCTGGTGATATTTCGTGCTACTTGGGCACAATATCACCTTGAGGTGGACATTTCAATATCACGTCAATATCACTGTAACATCAACCGGTAATATTACAAATCTTACCAATTGATATACCGTGATATTCCTGTAAGATTGCGTGTTGCTTGGGTTTAGAGGTTAATTTATAAAAAATTATAATAACTATGTATTTTCGTCTTTTTTTAACAAATATTTAAAAAAAAGTATTAACATGATAGGTTAAGTAGAAAAAAGATACAACGTTTTGCATTTTTTTTCAAAATTTTGACATTTTATAAATAAATGCACATTTTGATTTGTTGCCTAATGAAATTTATTGCTATTAACGTCTACTATAAGATTTTTAATGTGTTATTCCATTTTATTTGCTTACTCCGAAATCTTTTAAATGTCTGATGGACTCGACCGCATGATAAGTGGCATTCTTCTTACAAGTGCTACACAAACATATCTTTTTACTGTGATGAAAGTCTGGAGTATTTTCCTACTAAATCTGAGACCTTGCCCAAGTGAAAATTGCCGCCCGGATGTCCGCCCCGAATTTCCTTCATAACCGCCCGGTGAATTGAAACTTTCCGGCCGGAAATCCGGGCGGACCACCCGCACAGCACCAGATATTTCTTAAATATTTCAGGAAGATTGCACTAAAAGGTTTGAAGTCTTAAAGAGTATTAAAAAGTATTAAAGAGTATTAAAGTGAATTAAAAACTACTGCGCAGCCATACAAGGCATAGAAACCAAGATCGACCACTGCGCATCATTTCAGGAAGATTGCACTAAAAGGTTTGAAGTCTTAAAGAGTATTAAAAAGTATTAAAAAGTATTAAAGAGAATTAAAAACTACTGCGCAGCCATACAAGGCATAGAAACCAAGATCGACCACTGCGCATCATACAAAGTTGAAGCTTTTCTGAATATTTAAAATACATATTCTCTCAAGGTTCGTGTCAATATTTCCTTATATGCAGACATTTTAATATACATGTACCAACACTTTGTGGACCTTGCAGTTAAATATTTCTTACTTTTCAGTGCAATATTCCTGAAATATTCCAGAAATATTTGGTGCTGTGCGGACACAGTGGGAGCAAAGAAAGTTGACTTAAATGAATAAATAACTTGCCCAGAAATAATGAGCCCTGTGCATGGTAAAACGTGTGTAAGACGAGGACTTTTGAGCCAAGACATTTATTCACTTAAGTGTACCTGTGGACAAATTAACTTCCAGAACGTAATTTTTATTGGACTTCAAAGTATTCTTTAAAAAAAAATATATATAAAAATTTGCATAGAATGTTATTTTTTTTTTTTTTTTGAAAAAGAATCCCTTTAATTGTTAATTAATCAGTAAACATAATTTTGTTTTGCTTTAAAATGACTATCATTTTTTAACTGAGGCTTCTATTTGATTAAAACTGACAACAATTACACAGCCCCACAAAAAAAAGTGTTCTGAAACAGAAACCAGACTACATTTTTCTTACGTATTTTGACCTCCTGAACACGAATTTTTGGTCTAGAAAAATTGTTATAAGATAGATTTTTTTTAAATTGCAATAAACAATTTTTTAATTGCAAAATATATTTTATCGCAACTTTTTTGATCCCAGGAACTAGACTCATTATTTCCTATGTTTTTTTGGTATTCCAAGCTCGAATCCAATGTTATAAAAGATATTCAAGTGGTATTTTTGTTGATGTTTGCAAAAAATCGATTGGTTTTTGCAAAAAACGTTAAATTTTAAAGAAATTGAATTTTTGCGCTATTTAGGCTTCAGACTACTCTATTTCAATGTTTTTTGGTATTCCAAACGGGAACCAAACGTTATAAAAACAATCCAAGTGGTATTTTTGTTGTTATTTGCAAAAACGAACGTTTTTTTGCAAAGAGGACAAACCTGATATCAAAGTAAACCTGAAAAGGATCCTTTCTTTTGAGAATTTAGTTCATTATATTCTATTCCTTTTTTTTATTAGGATTTACCACTTTTGTTAATTTTCACTATTGATCCATAAAATTTGGAAATCTGCAAACAAGAAACTTCAAAACTCTTGAACTCTGGATTCGATAAGTCTCCTTTTTATTTGACAGCGTGTATATGCAGAATGTGACTCGCAGCAATTCCTGTACGGATAAGAAGTCCGATGAGAATTCGATTGGTTCTTAAATTTAATAATACTAGAAGAAAATTTTTATGAAATAACTTATTTTCCAATTTTTGAAAACGATAGTAATTGAAATAAGAATGATGTGTGTGTGTGGGTGTCTGAAATTACGCTATTGCTGACCCAAGGTTAAGAATACCTTCTTGTTAGCGTTTGTCGCCTGTGTCTGCAACCAGGGTACCTCCACGTGGTGACGGTGGGCAACAGATCCATACTGGCAGAGTCCCTGAGTAAACGGTGGACACGCCGTCATGGCAGGCACAGGTAAAAAGTGTTTTACGGTGCTGGGAGTCGGATTCCCAGTATCGGCGTCTTGTCAGGGTGAGAAAGCGGACCCGGAGACGTCGTCATCAGGCGATCGCAGCTTTGCAACAGTGGGTGACTTGGTTGTTGCAGGGTCTAAAGTTACAAGCACTAGGTCAAACAGGGGTAAGTCGACGAGAAAAAAAATAGTAAGATGCAAGAAGTCAGAAACCCACTATCTGCATTAAAGAGCAGGTCCAGAGATGCCATCAACAAGCGACCCAGGTTTCACATCTACTAATCATGAATGTGAAAATTCTGACACATTTTGTTATATATGTGGTAAATATGTTTTTAAAGCTGCTCGACGAAGTGTAAACGACAGCCTGAAATTAATATACAAAATGTGTTACGGGATAGAACCTCCAAATGAGAATCTTAGCTGGGTACCTAATACATCATGTCAAGCTTGCAGGCATATGTTAACACGATGGCAAAAAGAAGGAAAAACAAATATATCAATAAAAAAACCAGTGAAATGGATAAGTCAGGCTAAGGACAAAGAAGATTGCTATTTTTGCATGTCTGACGTCGGAAAAAGTTGGACGAGAAAGCCTGAAATTAAGTACGCTAAGGTATCTTTAGTTGTTGCTTCTGTGCTTGCTGACAAATCTTCTGAAAATGTAGAAGTTGCCCAAGATGAAGAAGTTGACAAAGAAAATCCTGAAAAATATTCGATTGTAGGCGAAAAATATGATAGTTATGTAGAGGATGAAAAAAACGACGAGAGCGATAGTGACTCTGAAGATACCTATGGTACAAAAGGGCCTAAACTTTTCTCTCAGGCAGAATTGAATGATTATCCGAGATTTGAGTTTACCAAAAGATAAAGCTGAGTTTGCAGCTTCAGTATTAAAAAACAGAAGAATGCTCAAAAAGAGTACGAAAGTTTCGTTTTATCGAACAAGAGAACAAGAGTTCTAACAATTTTTTAAGAAAGAAGAATTTTTGGTGTATTGTAGTGATGTCGAAGGTTTGAAGAATGCTTTGAAGCCCAATATCTACAAAAACGAGGAATGGAGATTGTTTATAGGTTCCTCTAAAGTGAGTTTGAAGGCAGTTCTCCTACACAACACAAACGTATACGCACCTGTTCCTATAGCGCATTCAACTGTTATGAAAGAGAACTATAAGAACATGGAATTAATGCTTGACAAATTAAATTACAAAGAAAAAAACTGGAAAATCTGTGGGGATCTGAAAATTACTTGCATTATTCTAGGACAACAATCTGGCTTTACTAAATTTCCTTGCTTTAAGTGTGAATGGGATAGTAGAGATCGGGATAATCACTATGTGAAAAAAGATTGGTCGATAAGAAGATCATTGGAACCTGGTTCCAAGAATGTAATCAACAAACCTTTAATTGAACCATCAAATATACTCCTTTCGCCGCTTCACATCAAATTGGGTTTAATGAAGCAATTTGTTAAGGCTTTGGATAAAGAAAAACCATGCTTTGAATGTATGGAGCGAAAGTTTCCGTCTTTTTCACATGCTAAACGTAAAGAAGGTATATTTAATGGGCCACAAATTTGAATGCTTCTAAGAGACGAAACATTTGTCACTACAATGAATGATATTGAAAAAGCGGCGTGGCTTAGTTTTCGTGAAGTTGTCACTCAATTTTTGGGAAATACTAAAAATCCCAATTATGAGCAATTAGTTGCTAGAATGATTGGTAATTACAAAAGACTAGGATGTCTCATGAATTCAAAATTACACTTTCTGCACTCTCATCTCGACTACTTCCCGGCGAATCTTGGAGATACTAGTGAGGAACAGGGTGAACGGTTTCACCAAGATATAAAAGAGATCGAGAGACGATACCAGGGAAGATGGGATGAATACATGATGGTCAATTTCTGTGTCCACTAAAAATAGTAAACTTCACAAATTTCATATGAAAATAATTGCATGTTATTCTTTGAACATTTATGAAGACAATCAGAGTAGTTAGGTAAAGAAAAATTAGTTTTCAACGATTTTACAAGAAATCTAAGATAAAACGATTTTTTCACTTGCAAAATAAATTTTGAAAAAAAAATAAAAAAATACTTATCAATATTTTTTAAATTTGTGATAAAATGAGGGTCGGAAATGGACAAAATTCCAAAATGTTATTTTTAACGGGCACCCTAATAAACAATAAATATTGGAAATTAGGTCCACTTCAGTGACTAAACGTGCATAATATTAATAAGGCAACTTTTGTTCATTTATTTGTTTATAACAAATACAAAAGAAAATTTAGACAACATGGTTCTTGCATGGACAAATTGTGGGATAATTTCTTTAATAATTTTTGTCAGTTTTATTCAAATAGAAATGTTTACTGATTAATTAACAATTAAAGGAATTCTTTTTCAAAAAACAAAAACGAACATTCTATGCAAATTTTTATGATCTTTAATTTAAAAAAAATACTTTGAAATCCAATAAAAATTACGGTCTCAAATTTAATTTGTCCACAGGTCCTTTTTTTGACCCAGTGCAGTGTGCGGACGTCCGAGCATTCCTTATATTCAACAAATTTTGTCTATAGCCCCTTTTCAAATTGTGAATAAGTATCGATGGGGGTCTCAAACTTCAAATTAAATGTCTATTTTCGTATATCTCTTAAGTGTATAGAGTTGAATAAATTCCAGGTGGATTTCCGGACCGATTTTGTACCGGGAATTTTCAACCAGGTACCTAATTCTCAAAAACAATTTTAAAAAAACTGGAAGTCAAAACTCATTAAAAAATTAGTAAACTAAAATAGATATTAGCTTAACAGGAAAGCTGCTCTCAAGGGGACGTATAAGTTGATGAATGAGAAAAAAATCAATTTTTTGTTCATTTAAATATCTCAAACTAGTCGTAATTAGTAATAGAATGAGACTATTTGAAACCTTTCCGAATGACTAGAAGTGTCTTTAAAGAATTTGTGAAGTTAGATACTTTTTTTAAATCACGCCCAAAACCTTTCAAATCATAGCTTTATTTTTGAATGGTATCAAATATAGAAAACAAAATTTTGATATATAAGAATAGAAACCCCAAAAAAACCCTTTATGCAAAGTTTCAATAAGATGAGGCTATTTGTTTTTGAATATCATGATATCATGAGTTCTTTGTTCTTGTCAGTAATTTGGGTCTTCTGTAAAAATTTGATTTTTTAAACTCTCTGCAACTTTCGGTACATGTTTCTTCGAAACCAGTGTACCGATTTAAAAGTTCTTTTTTATACAGTAGGATTTTAAGATACTAATTAAATAGTTCCACTTAATATTGACCAATATAAATGAAAATATGAGTCAATTCATAAGGAAAGGTAAAAATTTGTTGTACACTTTGTTCTAATTGTTTATAAAAAATTGTCTAATTAATCTTAAGGCTTGCAAGTATTTGATTGAATAGTTGATTATATTTGAAATAAAAGTAATCAAGGACGAAGACAAGCGGATAAACAGTCTTCGAGAAAATGGCACCTAAATTTGACTGGCTTTGTACTTATGTAAGGTGCGTGTTAGGCGTTCCCTTAAACATATTATTCAATACTTTTTCGTGAGGATAGAAAGTAAAAGAGAAAAATGGAGAAAATACGGTAAGGACCTCTAAGAGGTATACATCAAAATGAATTTTTATCGTCACCATTGATTACCCAAAAGTTTAATATTTTAAATAAAATGGACTGAAGGAAATACTATTGTTGTTTGGAACATATGATTATGGTTGACAGTTTTTCCAAGAGTGTCAGCACTGTATGAATAAAGCTCCTGCACGGAGAAAAAACCTCAATTTTAACAGAAAAATCTTTGAAATTACGGATTTTATCAGCTAAAATAGTGACAGCGGATTTGATCTGTAAAAGTTATGGATTTTTTCCGCATCCAAAATTCTTAAAAATTACAGATGTAAATTCATATATAAATTAAAGAAAATTATTTATTAAAACTAAAAGTTTATTCAACAGTAAGCAATAACGTATTTACATAAACGAAAAGTTCCATTTATTTATTATTAAATACGTTGGAAATGTACTATGAAAATTGAGGTTAGGTTTTCTGTTTCTGATTTCCAGCAGTTGAGATCCGTGAAATCTACGCATTTCCACAGTTCTTTACGTACGTTTATTTCTAATAGATTAGCTTCCGCTAATTTAGGCATGTTATTTTTCTCCGTGTTTCACTTCGGTTATATATGTTAGTTTTAGTCATTCAAATCTTTATTATTATTATTATTATTATTATTATTATTTTAACAATCTGAATTAAGAATGTTAATAAGAATAATGCGATTAATAGTAAAAGAGCTGTTTAATTCCTGGAGCTATTGATATTCCTGGTAAAGCTATGAAATGCTAAATAACTCTTCGAAGTTATTTCCCAAAAGCCGAAACTGTTATAATCTTTGAACATCAGAAGATTTAAAGAATCGATATTCAAATAGAGATATGTTATCAATTTAACTTATCAATTTTAATAAATAATAAATAGCAAGCATCTTTGAATAAGAGAAAACTCATCACTAGGGAATAAAAGATCAATCATTAAAAATTAAAATGTCTTGACTAATATATTTGTTATTATAAACTATATTATGCAGTAATAAAAAACAGGTAATGTGTTAACTTCCGTTGGTACTATAAGTTTCTAAAAGAGTTTTTATCATAAGAATAATGATTAACAAACTTAAACTTAGAGTAGCTGATTGATACGTTGTACTCAGTTGTCCATTGATGAGAGATCGTAATTCTATCTTCATTCTTCTTGAATTTTAGAATGCTTATATACCTGTGAAACATTTTATATTAGCATTAATTTTTATTTAGTATATTAAGGAAAACACATAGAGATATAAGAATAGAGTGCACATGAGGCCTAAAACTGCGAGAGACGGTTGGAAAGAGAAGACCATTGGATTGAGGGAGAGATTCGAGTTTTTTTTTTTTTTTCTTCTAATTGTGGCCTTGGTGTGGCCAATTCTATCACACAATAGAGAGATTCGAGTTATACTGAACAACTTTCCTCTTTCTCTAACGCATGAAGGCAATGTGTTGGACAAGTTCAAGAAAAGGTTCCGTCGGCATCTCTTTTCTTTTTTCATCCATCTCTCGCTCTTAGAGATAGTGTTGATTCGCGAACTCTATTCCTATATCTCTATGAAAAAATACAAGAAAATTCAGCTTGTGCATTGACAAAAGATAACATTTTATAACAAACCAGAAGTAACTGAAACTTCTTTAAAAGCTAATCAGGCTTCAATGGATAGTAATAGTTAATAGTAGTACATTTTTTAAAAGAGTTCATCATGATATCATAAAGAAATATTCTTTGCATTTTTCTCGTAAAGCGCAAATTTTTAAAAATAAACAACGTCATATTTAAAATATGCTTTTTTATAAGAACCTTAAACTTCTGATTTTAGCATTTTTCAAAAAGTTAAATCTTTCATTAGATAAATGTAAGAAATTAAATTTCTATGAGTCCGATTGCGTTTATTCGTTTCACATGCTAAATGGGAACATATGAGGCAAACTATTATATTCCACTCAAGCAATTTACAGCTTTTGAACAAGTAATCAAGTTTCCAATCAATTAAACTGTTATTTTTTCTTAAGGCACAAAACTCAAGTTGCTTGTAATTTTTGTCAATTTAACATTAAAGTTTTGTTCAAGGGAACTTTAATGGCAATTTTCTTAATCCGCCATTACTACTGAAAGGTCTCTGCAAGATTGCAATATTGAAAACTATTGTTTTAAAGAATTAAAAGTGTATTTGAGCATCATTGGTTGTGAAATGACTTTATCGTCATTAATATATTCTAATGTCACCCTGCGTAACACAATTTGATAATACACTGAGAAAATGAGCTCGGTAAATTTTAACGAAATTTAAAGTAAAAGTTGTACAAAAATGCATTTCGCTAATCTTTGATATTTTTTGATGAACTACAACTCCACTAGTATAGGTAAATAATATTCTAAGAGCAATGTATATTCTCAAATCCAGACGAGTAAGTGAGGAAGAATAAAATGATACGAAATTTCAAGAGAGTTTAAATCAGCTGCTGAGTAAAATCTACCACTCTTATATGTGGAACTACTGACAGCCGGGATATCCCCACCAAGTTTCAAGCATTCTTGTAACTTAAGGTCATGTCCAAGAACTCGGTCGATAAGTTAGGAATCTACGTTAATTTTTATTTTTTCCTGAAGTTTCTTTTTAAAAATAATAATAAGTCA
>WNHD01006527.1:0-13053 GCA_011057455.1 Ganaspis sp. Gsp50 | reverse complement strand
AGGCCAGAGCTTCCGTTAGCCGTGGTCGTTAACGCATTGCTGCAAAGAGCATTGATGCAACGACCACGTTGCCCGGGGAATAGGACGAGGACCTCGGAACTTCCATTCTGGGCGAGTTCTTGCAAAATCTCGCCCAGAATGAAAGTTTCATATTACGAAAAAGAAGTTCTGATGCAGACAATTTTTGCTTTTATTTGCATTTAGCGCAAATAATTTTTTGCACAGAAAACAGATTGCATCTCTGAAAATAAAAAAATAAAAAAATGACGGTGAAAACTATCTTTTTATTCGGGTTGATTTTTGCAAATAGAAAATGGTTTTGCACAAGATAGAGGACCAAAGAAATTTCTGAATTAAATGTGGATTTATTGTTCAAAAAGGTATCAGATTTGTTATGTTATTTCTTGTCTCTTGATAAACAAAGAAAGTGTAAATAATGTGGAAGTAAATGTGCATTGTGAAAGATTTATGAAATTTTCAGGAAGTGTTCTTATGCGAGATTATATTAAAAATTCATCTAGATTTAATGTCCTCGTTTCTTGGCTGATTATGTCATAAGTAGGGCAACCACCTCGACAACCCTTGTACTTAGTATTAGTAACACGATAATACGTCTTGCGACTTACTTTCTTACTTGTCACGCACCGGCATAGTAATTTCTAAGTCCTTACAACGATGCTGAGATATGCTCTATATAAACCATATAACATATGTGGCTCCGACACGCGTGCGTGCTAAATAAAAGCAAAAATTCCCTGCACTCTAGACTTTCTTGCAATTTTTCTTTATAGTATCATTTACATTTTTATGATAAAGTCAAAGAAAGTGAGAACCAATAAAAGCGGACTGCAAAAATTATATAATTCTAAAAGCAAAAGTTCTTTCTATCTCCTCTTTTTTGACAGATTCGATTAGCTTGATTAAACCACTCGACTTTGTTCACAAATTGTTTTTACAAAGTTTAAATAGTTGTATACAAAATATAATCTAGTGTACTGTTTTTATCACTGAGAAAAACTTTTTTAATTTAGAAGAAACATTTTTTGTTTTCTGGTTTCATTCAAGATCACTAAGAGAAAAGTTTTCTTGATTCAATGCAAAAATGCATTGCATCTAATCTACTTTATTCTTTGATTCGTACCTAGAATATGTATTCTTGAATCAAGAATAATTGATTGAATCAATAATCCTTTATTCTTAATTCAAAGTATTTATTCCTGATTAAGGCATAAAAATTCTTATAACGAATCGAAAATATTCTTGAAACAAGAATAAGTTGTAAGTATATTTTAATTCTTGTTTAACGAATTCTTTTCTCTCAGTGATCAATTTTTTAAATCAAAGATTTCTTGATTCAAAAGAAATTTCTGCGATCGAAAATAATTTAAATCAGAATAAATTTTTGTGATTCAAAGAAATTTTTTTTTATACTTGAAGAAATTCCTGCTTCATCAAAGAAAGTTGTGCTTTAAATCAAAGAAATTCTAGTATTAATAAAGAATGAATAGAAATAATAAAGAATAAAGGAATATTGTTTTAAATTAAAGGCAAAAATTTGAAACAAAGAAAAATTCTTTGATTCAAAAAAAATTTCTTTAAATGAAAGGAAATTTCTTTAAATAAAAGGCAATTTCCTTAAATGAAAGGAAATTTTTTTAAATGAAAGGCAATTTCTTTAAATGAAAGGAAATTTCTTTAAATGAAAGGCAATTTCTTTAAATGAAAGACAATTTCTTTAAATGAAAGGCAATTTCTTTAAATGAAAGACAATTTCTTTAAATGAAAGGAAATTTCTTTAAATGGAAGGCAATTTCTTTAAATGTTACAAAAATGAAATTTGAATAAAAAATTTAAGTCAAAGAAAGTTATTATTTTTTAAATCAAAAGGAACTGTATTCTGTCTGATTAAAGTCGGATGTTACTACTTATGCAAAATTATTTTGAATTACAATAGACTGAATGAAAAACAATTAAATTAAAGTTGACTGAATTAAAATGGATTGGATTGAAATTGATTAAATCAGAATTATTGGAAACAATTCATGTGCATTAAGTAGTAGTAGTCAGCTTTGGTCAGACGCGATTTGAAAATTGTGCTGTCTGACTAAAATCGTGTACTACTACTTAATGTACAATTATCATTTTATTATAAAATAATAAAAAGAACTTTTGTTATAAAAAGAACTTTTGTTATAAAAAGAGCTTTTGTTATAAAAAGAACTTTTGTTACAAAAAGAACTTTTGTTATAAAAAGAACTTTTGTTATAAAAAGGACTTTTGTTATAAAAATAACTTTTGTTATAAAAAGAACTATGTATGCATCTGTAGTAGTAATAGACGAATTTGGTCAGACATTAATGGAAAACAGTGTATGGCTGACCAAAGTCGACTATTACTACTTGACGTCAGCTCTTTGTGTCACAAAATTAATTATGAATTATTTTAAAAGATTTTTTGAGTGTTGATCAATATAATAATTATATTATATTGTATTGTATATAATTACATTGGATTTAAAATAAAATAAAATAATTAACGTTTGTAACGTGTAGATTTAAACAAATTTTGTTGTTTCACGAAAGCTTTGAAAAAATTCGCAAAAGCTATGAAAAGAACTTAACAATAAAAAATAAAAAAGCTAATGAACGTTAAAACGGTACGGTTAAAAAAATTATTTATTTATAAGCAAATAATAAATTTTAACTACCTAGCCGATTTTGAAGAAAATTTTCTACGATAGTTTATTTAATTTCTTGCTCTTTTAGAAATTTGTTTTACAAACGCTTTGAATCCCTCAAGTCTACTATTATAAAAGTGAGTTCTACAAATCGCAACAACTTATCTGCATAATTGTGTACCTTGTCGTCCACAAGGAGCAATAAGAAACAATCTAAGTGCGAATGGAGAAATTAAAAACATGTCATTAGCAAAGAAATAATGTTAAAATCTTAATGGATAACGTGTTCTAAAAAAAAGTGCCGCTTTATGATGACTAATGACACACATTACTTTTTTGAATTCTACATTCAAAATGGACTCAAGGTTGTCAGAATTTCTTACTTGACAAACCTATTTTATTATTAAACAAATTATTGACTAAAATTATACACCTTTTATTTTTATACGTTTCATTATATATTTTATTTGTATATACATATATTTTTTATTATATTTTACATTTAATTTGTATATACATATATTTTTTATTATACTTTATTTGTATATACATATATTTTTTATTATATTTTATTTATATTTTACACGCATATTTTTTTGTTTTGCTTTTTTACTTTTTTTGTTTAAATTTTTTTTTCGTTACACAATTTTTTCTTTTTATGGATTTTTGCGCTCTATTGTTTAAGTTTCTTCTTTTCGCGACTGGGTAGATTATTGTAGTTTTTAGATTAGGTGCCATTCATATATTACGTAACGCTTTAAGGGGGAGGGGGGGTCAAACTGTTTGTTACGATATGTAGAAAAAATGGCGCTAATGTATGCGATAGTGCGTTACGAGAGGGGTGGGGGGGGGTCAAGCTGTTTGTTACGATATGTAGAAAAAATGGCGCCAATGTATGCAGTAGTGCTTTACGAGGGGGGTGGGGGGGGTCAAAATTTTCAAAAAAAGCATTACGTAATATGTGCATGGTCCCTTATTGTAGTTTTTAGATTATTGTAGGTTGATTATTCAATGTTTATTGGCAAAAAATAGAATGGTGTGCAAATAAATTTTAATTTGACAAAAATTGCAATATAGTTTAGCCGGTCTTTTCGGTTTCTCAGGCGCGTAATAGAACATGTTGCCTATCCAAGAAACTAATGTCGGTCGATTTCTATTTGCATTCGCATACAGAGTCAACGGACCAATGCAGGCGGTTTCTGTTCGGATGGCAGAAATCCGATACGATATGTTTACAACCGTTACAATCGATAACAGAAACCTGCAATTTAAACCGTAATGATAGAAAGATAGTTTTACCAATTTAATTTTTAAAAAAACGCTTCAATTGCCTTAAATCAGGGACGAGAGTTTTTATTTTTTTTTCTTTTCTGATCATGATAGGTTCGGTTTTTTATTCGTATATTAGCGTAGTAAAATAATAGAATAATTTATTATGGGAATTAAAATATAAATTAAAAATAAAAATTATAAATTAAATTTAAATAATAATTGTCTTGCATAGTGGTAGCACATTTAAATAATAATACAGACATTTAAATAACAGACATTTAAATAATAATACAGACATTTGAATAATAATACAGACATTTAAATAATAATACAGATATTTAAATAGTAATACAGACATTTAAATAATAATACAAACATTTAAATAATAATACAAACATTTAAATAATAACACTGAAAAAAAATTTATTTGATTCAAATAATCATTTACTTGTCTATTATCAAATAAATATTTATTTGAACCAAGTAATTATTATTTGAGTCTAATGAACAGTAGTTGATTCAACTACAGAAATAATTGATTCAAATGCCATTTATTTGGTTCAAATAATAATTACTTGGTTCAAATAAATATTTATTTGAAAATAGACAAGTAAATGGTTATTTGAATCAAATAAATTTTTTTTTCAGTGAATACAGTAAAATTAACTTATAACTTTTATAGTAACATACGTAATTTTTAAATCTTTGTAATAATATAAAGTTTTAAAGAAAATAATAAAAAAATATAATCAATCATAAAAAACTCCTTGTTAATTCAAACAGCAAAATTTCGACTTTAAATTACTTCCAAATTTTGTCAATGTTTTCATTTTTTGCAATTTTCGATTTCTTTTGCTGACATATTTAGCTCGGTGAAAACCAGTCAAAATCCAGTTCAAATTTCGTTTTATTGTAATATTATTGCTTATTATTGTTCGTGATTTATTTATTATTTTGGCTCATTTTCGTACATATTTATCTTCTCAATAAATAAATAAACAAAAAATAATTGTAGTTAAGCAATTTGTAAAAACAACTGTAAAAACAATTTGTCTAGAACTATAGCAACGTAAAATTAGTAACAATTTTCAAATCCAAAATTCTTTTCGTAGCAGAAAGTGGTGCTAAATTAATGTTCAAGTTTTTTATTCAGAAAATGAGAAACAATCGTTAAAAGTCTTGAATTTAAGGGACAAGATTTTTTATTAAAAACTTAAAGACAAATGGGTTTGCGGATTGGAAAGGATGATGGTAAAGAGATTATTGTACCCGAAGAGAGATGCGTCAAAGGGCAAGGGTTGAGCACCCGTAGTAACCCCCAGCAGGTAGTAACCCCTTACACGCGACGACCAGTTCTTAACTAGTATTGTGCACATGAGTAACGGCGTTTACTTGTCTACCGTCGTAAAGCGCGTGACGAGTCACGACCTTGGCCTTGGCACGTGCAGAATGATGCATAGCAATGCAATATCTGGAAATTAACCCTTTCAGAAAAAACCTCTTCCACTCTTTTCACCCCTACCAAATCATTTCTTTCTTCCTCCCTTCAATTTTCGATTATACTGGACAAATCTTGCTAGACCAATATTTTCTGTATGAACCTAGAACTGATATAAAGTAGTGAGTCCCGAGTTTGGTCAGACATGCGTAGAAATATGCAAGTGAGATTTCAAACCAGTAGAGAAAGCAAACATGGTCAGACCAATTACATAGAAAGGGAGACTTCAAATCAGTAGAGAAGGCAAACATGGTCAGACCAATTACATAGAAAGGGAGATTTCAAACCAGTAGAAGAGGTATAAACATGGTCAGACCAGTTACATAGAAAGGGATATTTCAAATCAGTAGAGAAAGCAAATAAGGCGCCTAATGTACGATTTTTGCCTTTTCTACTGATTTTAACTCTCTTTTATTAGATTCGTCTGATCATACCTTCTTTTTCTATTGATAATTTAAAATCTCTTTTGTTGCGTTGGTCTGACTGTACTGGCCTTTTCTACTCTCTGATTTGAAATCTCCCTTTCTGTATTCCTAATTATAGTAAAAATAATACTGTTAATAGTAATCATAATAAAATATTGAATTTACACGGAGAAAAATTGCAAGTTAAATTCACCTAATTTAGTTAAGTAATATTTACCTAACGTTTATATATTCGAAAAGAATAGCTAAGTATAATTTACTTAACATATTGGGTAAACATTACCTAAATTATTAAGCAAATTCTACTTAAGTACTTAGGTAATTTTTACTTAAGTACTCTAACTCAACTACTTAAGTAAGTTATACCTAAGTTTTAGGTTCATTTCAATTGCGTTTTTTCTCCGTGTATCACTCGGTGGTTCTACTTTATTACTTTATTAATTAATAATCATAATAGTAATAATAATATTATTGGAAAAAAGGTATATCAATAATAACAATACTTCCATACGAAATAATAATCATAATAATAATCATAATCACAATAATAATCATAATCATAATAATAATTATAATCATAATGTTCTCTCTAAATTTGAATTAGTCATTTTCTATTAATGAATAGGGGAAAAATCGTCCACTTATTGAATTAGTAGAATTTTACTTATTGTTAGTAGAAAACTACTAATTTTTTAGTAGAATATCACTATTTTTTAGTAGAATATCACTATTTTTTAGTAAGAAAATTACTAATTGAAATAGTAAAATTCGATTATTTAAATTAGTAGAAAACTACTCATTTAATTAGTAATTTTCTACTAAAAAAATAGTAATATTTTACTAACAAATTTGTAGTTTTCTACTAACAAATTTGTAGTTTTTTACTAACAAATTTGTAGTTTTCTACTAACAATAAGTAAAATTTTACTAATTCAATAAGTGGACGACTTTTCACCTATTCATTAGTAGAGAATGACTAATTCAAATTTAGAGAGTTAATTACGCCTACGTCATTGTCTGACAAAAATCGAGTATTACTACTTAATATCGATTCTACTTAAAATTCTGGGCAGTTTTGTAAACCATGACATTAAGTAGTAATAACCGAGTTTGGTAAAACACAATTTTTATGTACCGTATGGTGCATAAAAATTACGTCTGACCATGTGCGGCCTTTACTACTGAATAGCATTTTGCGTTTATATAATAAAAATCGAAATATAAGCGGAACTTTTTCAATGAGTGGAATAATACTAATTAATTATGTATATACATTATCCGGTGACCTCTTCGACAATATATACCGGAATTTTCTGATTGCAATCGTGTTCGGGTTGAACGTAACGCGAAACGGCAATAAACTGGCCACTAACCTTGAACAGATTCCAGGACGTTGATTAAAGGCTGAAGAAAAGATTTTGAGGTGGGAATAAAATTTATATACTTGTTATCACTCGGGGGCAAATTTTTTCCTGTAGATTAAAATGTTTTTAAACAAAAAAATGTATTTAAACGTTTCAAATTCACTCTCTTCAATCTTTGATTGAAAGGCTGAAAATTACATTCCAGTACGCGTCATTGCATAATGAGATATTAAATTATCATGATTGATCTACATTTTGAAATTTGCAAGTACTGAATGGCTTTCTCATTACAAATTCCAATTCAAACTGCTCTGTGGAATAAATCTCTTTGATTATGTATTCCATCTTGCTACTATTATACTATTGCGAATTATTATGCATATTATTGTAATAAATAAGCGACTTTGTGAAATTGTAGAAATTTTAGGCATACATTATTATATAATAAATATTCTTGTTAAGATAGGGGATCGGACGTTAAAATTGAGGAAAGAAGCTTTTGTTTTTGATAACTCGACTCGAAATTGGGACGGTGTTTGAATGAAAATTTTTTTTGAAAAAAAGATTTATTTTATTCTTATATATTTAAAACTACACGGCGAAAAATCACAAGAAATGTTTACCTGAAATAGTTAAGTAAAATCTAACCTCACTTAAGTAATTTTTACCTAAGTTGTCAAGTACATTATACATAAAATGTTAAGCAATATATTTAGCAATACATTATTCACTCAACTAGTTAAGTAAAATTTACCTAACTTTTTAAGTAGATTTCACTTAAGTACTTATGTAATTTTTACCTAACTCGTACATATTAAGTTGTTAGGTATATTTTACCTAAGTGTTAAGTGAATTTCAATTGCTATTTTTCTCCACTTTTTTCTTGCTTATATTTAAAACTATATATTTTATTCTAAACTCTTCTAGGACGCATTTGTTTCTTTTTAACTCCTTCAATGAAAAAAATGTTTGGTTAACTTAACCAGAAAGGAATGTTAAATCTAACTATTTTTTTTGTTAAATTAACTAGAATTCTGGTAAACTTAACTAAAATTCTAGTTGACTTAACCAAAATTCTGGTTGACTTAGCCAAAATTCTAGTTGACTTAACCAAAATTCTAGTTGACTTAACCAAAATTCTAGTTGACTTAACCAAAATTCTAGTTGACTTAACCAAAATTCTGGTTGACTTAATTAATATTCTAGTTAATTTAACCAGAAAAAATATTAAGGGCATATTTAAAATTCCTTTCTGGTTTAGTTAACCACACATTTTTTTCAGTATTCTGATGTTAATTTTAAAAACTAAAAGTTGCTTATTTTGGCATAGTTAAAAATTAATAATCAAATTTTTTTACAATTTTTTTTAATTGTTTTCTTTACATTTTTTGTACAGAAAATTTTGAGTTTCCCGATGATGATTCAAAGCTCAAAATAAATTAATTTTTCAAAAGAAAGAAAATCAGATTTATCTAAAATTAAAGAACGACAAATTTTTCTACACTGGAAAAAAGTTTGTTGTAACTTAAACAAATATTTATTTTATATACGGTGAAACTCAAATATAAATTAATTAAAAAAAACAAAATAATAATCCAAACAGATGTTTGCTTGATTCAAAAGAATTTTAAAATTTTAGCTTTTTTTAAACTAAAGAATAAATTAACAAAAAAAAATAATAATTCAAACAAATATTTGCTTGATTCGAAACAATTCTATTTATTTCAAAAAATATTTGCTTGATTCAAAACAATTTTGCTTATTTCAAAAAAATATTTGCTTGATTCGAAACAATTTTGTTTATTTAAAAAAATATTTCCTTGATTCAAAACAATTTTGTTTATTTCAAAAAAATATTTGCTTGATTCAAAACAATTTTGTTTATTTCAAAAAAATAATTTGTTCTTGAATTTGTTCGTAAAAACGTTATTTTTGTTTGTAGTTGTTTAGTAAAATAAATTTAGTTGAATCAAATATTTGTTTTGATGGAATAAAAATTTGTTTGACCGTATAAATATTTTTTTATTTCAACAAACAGTTCTCTGAGTGTAAACTTTTTACACGTAACTTTTTATCCGTAATTTCTTTTCAGAGCTCTTGAGTACATTTATCAAATAAATCTTGTCTTAAGTGTTGTAAAAAAAATTGTGCATTAGTACTAATAATTCCATAACTATCTTGACATTTTTGAGATTATCGTGCCTTGATAAAAGCAATAAATTATTTTGAAGGACTGCGTTTTGGTTCATCTTCTATAGCAAATTCACATAGGTATATAGATTATGTAAAAAACTTGAATTATTTTCAACATTTCCTGTGGGTGCATTTGATACTAAATAAATTTTATGCATAAAACGGACACGCGAATGTCGAAATTCTGAGATAAAACGATCATTTTATCTCATTACACTTATGTTTTAATTTTAAATGACCATTTTGAAATAGTTTAACGAATAGCATCACGCATGCAAAATTTGCCTGTGTCGATAACCCAATTCATTGGAATTGAGTGGCTCTCGATTGCTGGTTGCTCAACTATAATTATTATTGTTTCTGTTGACCCAAATTCTGACCTATAATGCACTTTAGTAAAGTAGCACGCTTTTTCTTATGACTATTAAAGACGTATCAGGCTGCAATTCCTCACGCGTGCTGCCATATTATATATCGCAAGTACTTGTTATCGTTTCCCGAGATAAAAGTCGCTAAAAAAGCAGGTTGGCTCAAAAGAAGTACAGGAAGCTTTTTACATTAGGACATGCCATACGAATCACGCGTTTCCGATCGTTGTGGCATGCTCAACACAAATAACCGGGAAAAAATACTGCATTGATAATTTTTTAATTTGAAATTTAAATTCATTGTCGAAATTACTTTTGTTTTTTAATCGCCGTTAATGAATTTCTTTTACGCCTTTTTCCTTTCGTTTTTATACTTTTTTCTGCTTTTGTTTCCAATTTGTTTTCCATTTGTTTCCAATTTGTTTTTCATTTGTTTCCAATTTGTTTTCAATTTGTTTTCAATTTGCTTTCAATTTGTTTCCAATTTGTTTTTCATTTGTTTCCAATTTGTTTTCAATTTGTTTCCAATTTCTATAAATTTGCTATCAATTTGTTTCCAATTTGTTTTTCATTTGATCAATTTGTTTCCAATTTGTTTTTCATTTGTTTCCAATTTGCTATCAATTTGTTTCCAATTTGTTTTTCATTTGTTTCCAATTTGTTTTCATTTGTTTCCAATTTGTTTTCAATTTGTTTTCAACTTGTTTCCAATTTGTTTTTCATTTGTTTCCAATTTGTTTTCATTTGTTTCCAATTTGTTTTTCGTTTGTTTTCAATTTGTTTCCAATTTGCTATCAATTTGTTTCCAATTTGTTTTTCATTTGTTTCCAATTTGTTTTTAATTTGTTTCCAATTTGCTATCAATTTGTTTCCAATTTGTTTTTCATTTGTTTCCAATTTGTTTCTATTTTTATTTCTTCTTTTTCCACTTTTGATTTTGCTTCTTTGTGCATTTTTCTGTTTGAAAAATTTTTGTTTCTTACATTGGGATAAGGTTTGTTTAAATCTAATAAACATTTATAGGGTCAAACAAACATTTATATGGTCAAAAAAATGTTTATTTAATTCAAACAAAATGTTTATTTAATTCAAACAAATGTTTGTTTGATTTAGAACAATTTTATTAATTTTAAACAAATTATTTGTTGCATATTTTTTGTTTGTTTATTGTTTGTTTGAATTAATCCTAATTTTTTTTTATTCAAATAAATATTTGTATTAAACAAACACTTGTTTCACCATATATCAAATAAATATCTATTCGATTTAAACATTTTTCTGAGTGTAAGCGCGACTAATGATTGTTTTACTTTTGTTTATAATTTTTTATTTTTGTTTGCAGATATGTGTCAATAAATTTTCATTCGTATTTTTGAATTTAATTACTTTAGACGAAAGTCCTTTTGTTATTGTTTCTTTAGCTATTTTTGAGTTTTGACACATCTTTGTAAAAAATAGTGAATTTTCTTTCTCAACAATAGATTTATTTTTCTTAACAATAAATTTATTTTTCTTAACAATAGATTTATTTTTCTTAACAATAGATTTATTTTTTCCTTTTTAAAATTTATTGGTGATTTTTGGTCACTATTAATTGAATCGTCGTGATTTTTAATTTCTCCTTTAACTTGTCTGACCGGGCTGGCTGTCTCTACTGAAAACGAAGAGTCTGACTAAAACTGTCTATACTACTGCGAATCCCTAATATCTCTAGTTTTCTATCTTATTTTTAGTATAAATAGACAGGCATTAAATGATTACAAAATGAGTATATAAAAGAGCTAGAAAATTATTAGAAATTGAGTATAGAAAAGATGTAGAAAAAACATAGAATAGAAGTAGAAAAAAATAGAAAAAAATAGAAAACATTAAAAAACAGTAGAAAAAAAGAAGAAAAAAGTAGAGAATAGTAGATAATGAGTAGGAGATAAGTATTAAAGAAGTAGCAATTGAATAGAATTTTTTTTTTAAAAGTAGGAAGTAGAAAAAGCAAAGAAAATTAAAAAATATTTAAAAAATAGTAGAAAACAGTAGAAAAAGTATAAAATAGTTGAAAAAGTAGAAAAAGTGGAAAAAGTAGAAAAAAGTAGAAAAAGTAGAAAATAATAGAGAAAGTAGAAAATAGTAGAAAAAGTAGAAAAAGTAGAAAAAGTAGAAAAAGTAGAAAAAGTAGAAAATAATAGAAAATAGTAGAAAAAGTAGAAAATAGTATAGAAAATAGTAGAAAGTAGTAGTAAATAGTAGATATATTAGAAAATCGAATTAAACCCATGAACGAATATTATTCACCGCTAATTAAATCACACGTAAAAAAAGTCAAAATTCTCTTATAAATAATTGACACTTGTTTAACAAAATGAATTCGATTTGATGACGGAAACAATGAAGATAGTATTCAAATTGAATTACCGACAATTGCAGATAGTAATTGAATTGGATTTGAAATGATAAATGTAATTAAAGTGACTTGATGAAATGAGATGTAACGAAAATGTGAAGTACTAATGACCTCCACGGGAGGGTTTAAGGACGTTGAAGTTGAAAATTGAAGGGGTAGGGGTGTATGTGAATTAGCGTTTAACCTTGACCCTGAGTTAATTCATGCTGTTAGTATCGTACGCTTACGTCTGTACACTACAATAACTACAGTTTAACAGTTTAACCTTCTTTATCCTATATACACAGGCTTTTGGCTTTATGCAAGTACTTATCCAAACGTCCCCCTTCTCTCGCATTTCCAATTGTGAATGGACTATTCAATATCAAATGCAAACAAACACATAAACACGTCTTTATTATCTAATAAATCTAAGCTAGTCGTAATTTGCGAATAATGTACAGGAAACCGGCTTTTTAGAAAATCATTTTTATTGCTGACAGTTTTTTTTTTGTAAATAAATTGATTTTATAATTTGCATTTTGTATCTTTGTTCCTTAAAGGGCTGTTTAGCGCTAGGAACTTTAATATTAATAAATAAAATAAATAAATAAATTGTCATTTTTGTTGTGGTATAATTATTTTGCTTCCTCGTGGAGGGAGATTTTTATTATTGCCTCCTCATAAAGGAAGTTCTGTTTCTATTTTTTTATTATTATTTATTTTTTATTTTTTTTATTGTTTTCTTTTAGTATTTTTGTATCTTTTTTATTATTTTTTGTATTGCTTCCTCATAGGGAAGCCTTGTAATCGTGCGGATTTTCGATTTTCCAAAAATAGTCTAAATCAACTCATTTTCATCCAAAAAGCATAAATACG
>WNHD01006526.1:0-12500 GCA_011057455.1 Ganaspis sp. Gsp50 | reverse complement strand
TAGAAAAATTTTTATAAAGCAGATTTTTTTTAATTGTAAAAAACAATTTTTTAATTACAAAATATATTTTATCGCATTTTTATTGATTCCAGAAACCAGCGAATTTATTTCCAATGTTTTTTAGTGTGCTGAGCACGAATCAAATGTTATAAAAGCAAACTAAGTAGTATTTTTGTTCTTATTTGCAAAAAATCTATTTTTTTGCACAAAACGTTAAAATGTAAACAAATTGCATTTTTGCACGTCTTAGGAGTTGGACCACTCTCTTTCAATATTTTTTGATATTTTGATCATGAATCAAATGTTGTAAAAGCAATTCAAGTGGTTTTTTTGTTGTTATCTGGAAAAAAATTGTTTTTTTTCTGAATCCTTTAAAATTTAAACAAATTACAATTTTTGCCTACTTTGAAATCCGACTACTACTCTTCTCCAACATATTTCCTTGCGTAGGTTACAATCCTGATAACAAAGTAAACCTCAAAATGATCCTTTCTTTTGAGAATGTAATTTTTAGTATTTAGTCCAATATATTCTATCTCTCTTTCCCCATGTCAAACGATTCCATGGAATGATTCCATAAGAGTTCCTGAAGATTTTCCTGAAAATTTTCAAAAAGAGTATCCAGAAGAGTTTCCAGAAGAGTTTTCAGAAGAGTTGCCAGAAGTGTTTCTAGAAAAATTTTCAAAAAAAATTCATGAAAAGTTTTCAAAAGAGTTTCCAAAAGAGTTTTTTTTTCTTAAAATTCTTCTAAAAATTCTTCTGGAAACTCTTCTAGAATGTCTTCTGAAAACTCTTCTAGAAACTATTCTGAAAACTTTTCTAGAAATTCTTTTTGAAATTTTTCTGGAAGCTTTTCTGGAAACTCTTCTAGAAACTCTTCTAGAATCTCGTCAGGAATTTCTTCTGCAAACTCTTCTTGAAACTCTTATGGAAATTTATCTGGAAATTCTTTTGGAAACTCTTCTGGAAATTCTTCTAGAATCCCATCCGGAATTTCTTCTGGAATTTCTTCTGTAAGGTAACGGAACCTATACTCGATCGGGTACCAGTAGTCGATCAGTCTGATACAATTTGCTATAAGTCAATTAATATTTGCTTTTATTTGTTTTGTTGATAATTTTCTTGGTAAAACATAAAATCCAATAACTCTAGAACATTATTATTCATTTATTTAATTTTTTAACTAAATATTTATATAATTTATTTTTACTTTAATTCGTGTGATCGACTATTGGTCCCGCATTGATCGACTACTGGCTCATTGAGTTCCCAGCCATTTTGCCCACTGATCGAGTATTGGTCCCCTTAACCTCTAAAAATTATTCCTTTTTGAATTGAAATTTTCAAGTAAAAAACTAAAGTAAGTCGATTATGTCATTAACACATTTTGAAATATAGAACTTCTTCTATATAAATATAACAAACAAAATTCAAAATGAAAGGTTATTGTTCAATTTATTGAGTTTTATTTAAAATTAAATTTTAATTTTTCAATATCTTGATCGACTATTGGTTCCGTTACCTTAAATTCTTCTGGAAACTCTTCTAGGAATTACTTTCATTTATTCCATTTCCACCTTCTAATATCAATATTCAAATAATACCAACTGAAGCTATTGTTCCAATGAAAATATTACTTTGTTTTTTAACTCTTCAGTAAAATTTAAAATTAAATATTTAAATACAAATTACTATGAAATTATTTCTGATTTCAATATATGTTACACGTGGGTTTCAGGAATAATGTAACGAAATGAAATATTATTCAAATACTTTCTTTAATAAAATAAATCATATCAGTAATTCATGTAACATATTTTTCATACTCCATTTCTCAAGAATTACACAAGCGCTTCAGCGCGCGCTTATTTTGCTAGTAATTATAATAATAGATCATGATTAGATCGGGGGGTAAACAACTCCGTGAATTAGGTGTACTTGTGCTAAATTATCCCGAATTATCTTGAATACATGAATTATATTGAATTATCTTGAATTACCATGAATTACCATGAATTACTTTGAATTACTTTGAATTACCTTGAATTACTTTGAATTATCTTGAATTACTTTGAATTATCTTGAATTATCTTGAATTATATAAATTATCCTGAATTACTTTGAATTACTCTGAATTATCTTGAATTACTATGAAATATCTTGAATTACATTGAATTATCTCGAATTATTATGAATTATTTCTAATTATATAAAGTTTTGACGGTCTTTGAACAAACATTTTAAAAAATTTATTTTAAAAAATTATTTCATATTCTCAAGAATTACCTTGAATTACTTAGAATTATCATGGAATATCCTGAATTACTGAGAATTGTCCTGAATTATATGAATTATCCTGTATTATATGAATTACTGTGAATTATTCTGAATTACATGGATTATCCTGAATTATCCTGAATTATCTTGAATTATTCTGAATTATTTAAATTATTGTAGTAGGTGTACACCAAATCCTTTAGTTGTTTGCCCTTCGGATTAGATAGTCTGCTTTAGGAGGTCTAAATATAGTATTTTTTGGACATTTTTGTAAAAAGGAAATATAATTGAGTCTAGTGAGTAATAAGTGAAATTCCACTGTTTCTCATTGAAAATCTTACTAATTGAAATTAGTGAATCTGTTTTATCGATAAAGTTCACTGATAATCAGTTAAATTTTACTGTTTCGCAGTGGAATTTTACTGATTTTCCTATAAAAAATGCTGATTCTCAGTGACTCACTTCTAAATGGTAATCAGTAAACATACACTAATTTGTTTTAAGGGAGTAAAAGTGTATTTGTTTCAAGGTTAGAAAAAAAATTTGAATGTTGAAAAAATAAAGCCTAGAATGTCTTATATAATATTTATAATTTTTACATATTACTTAATAATTTAAATTTTATTAATTTTAACAATATCTAAATATTTCTTTGTTTTTTAAATTTAATGTAATTGTTTAAAAATGAATAATCTTCTATAAATTTAGACTCGTCATTTGTACGGTTGTTTTTGTTTGACAATCTAATAAATTTTGATCGGATTTTTTTCCACAATTCTTCAACTCTTCTTTCTGTAAATAAATGTTTTATATTAGAAAAAGAGAAATAAATTATAAAAGAAAGAATTTATCGAGCTTTCTGCTCCAAAGATAATTAATTAAATAAATAATTTATCAAGGAACTCAGAAAAAATCAGAGGACAGGGTGGGATACGAGCCCACGAAGGACAGGGTGGGATACGAGCCCACGACCTTTCTATTGCCGGTAGACTGCTCTGACCACTGAGCTACCTGTCTCTCCGAGATCCTCCAAGTTCCTTGACTTTTACCTACAGTTTTTGAATTTGATAGATTCACTGAATCCAGGCCCATTTCAAATTAGCGAGGATTCCCCACTTTTATTATTAGGCTGTGTCAGTTGTGACGTCAGATAGCTGGAGGGACAACAAAGCAGACGAAATGCTTGTCAGAGTTTGGTTTATAAAGCGTCTGGATTTTTAATAATCAATTGACAACCCGTAATTATGCCTGTAATTAAACCGAATTGGTATAATTTATCCATAATTTATTATGTTATCAAATTATCTGTTTAAATAAAACCTACTAATTTTGAGAGATTTTGTTGTCCCTCCAGCATTCAGTGACAAGTGACATAGTCTTATAGATGGTAATGTAGGTTTCTTAATTGTCTATATTTAATTCTATTTCAATCAAATTATGAATTTATCAAGCCTACAGACTTCATTTGTAAATAATAAATATTTTAACTCAATGCTCTGAAATAATTTTTAAATATTTTAGTTCTATATCTTTTTGCAAAAATTGTATTTATTAAAGTAATATCACTAGTTGTTAGGGTATGTGAACCAAAACTTTATTATTTAAGTTGCTTTCAAAATATTGACTTCATTTGCAAGATGAACTCAAAATTATGTTTAAATTTCTGACTAGCGCCCATGTGAAAATTCCATCTTGTCTCTAACTTGTGCCAAACTAGATTTTCCAAACTCTGAATGAAACACCCAACCAGGTTTGCGCCTACTTTGGCGACAAGCTTCAGCCAAGATCCAAACTAGGGCCAACCTTGGGCCAAGCTCGAATCTTGGCGTGAAACTAGGCGCAAGCCTGGTTGGGTGTTTCAAAACAATATCGGGCCTATTTTGCAAATTTCCACCCAGGCAAACATGAAAGCATATCTTTTCTAGAAACTTTCCCAAAACTTTTTAAAACATTCAAATTTTCCCAGAATTTTTGACATTAATCTGATTTAAATCCATCGAATTAAATATTCACTTAAATAGCAACCTGGATTCCTACATGATCAATAAGTTTGAAAATTCTGAAATTCGGTAAATCGGTAATAATTACAATATTCAATTGTCATCAGAATTTAAATACCGAATTTCAGAATTTGGAATAAAAATGAAATGTGTTACTTTACGCATAACATGTCTAAAACATATGTTTATTAGAATATATGTAAAAATAAACTTTAGAGGTTACACTCTAAATCTGAATTAGTAATTATTATTTACTAATTCAACAGCTAAAAGTTGTCTCACGAATGAAATAGGAAATATTTACTATTTTTTGGTGAACACCTTCTAATATTTCGGAGAAAACTACTAATTTAACTACTAATTTAACTAATGAAAACTACCAATTTAAGTAGTCAATTTTTACATATTTCCATTGGTAGTAATTGACTAATTAAATTAGTATTTTCCGACTAAAAATTGTTAGCTGTCTACTATACATTTGTAAATTTTGACTATTTTAGTCAGTAAACAATGACTTCTTACTGTTGAATGACATAGTAAATAAATAGTATTTCATCATTTAGAGAGAAATGTTGCAATATAATGGTGTTAAAAGGCATGATGTCCTATAAGTATTTACGAGAATTTATATAGTATAATAATAAAATATAGTATAATATAAAAACACAATTTATTAATTCTAACCTTTCAACCAAAAATACTTTTCTTCTCTGTTTTTAATTATATTTGCAATCTCTTCGAAAGCACGTTTTTCAAGTTGTTTTCGATTTGAAAACGGAGGGAGATCTCTATTACTTTTATTAAAAATAATTGGTTTCTTTTCAATTTCTCTTGCGAGCAAATTAATTAAATGTTTGTCTTCCATTTTTTTTTGTTGGTTAAAATAATTACAAATTGAAGTTAATCACAAATCAAGAAGAAAAGTTATATTGTTTATATATGCAACTGTAAATGTTAATTTTTCCAACGTTCTAAAACCCGTGCAAAAATTAATTCTTCAGCATCATAAAAAACGTTCTAGATCTTATTCCTCCTAAGTCCTACTCTCTAAATCTGAATTAGTTAATAATAACTAATTCAATAATAAAAATTTAGTCACTGATTCAATTACTTAAATATAACTAATTATTAGAAAAAAAACTAATTTTTTAATCAAATATGACTAATTTGTAAGTCAAAATATAACTAATTGAATTTAGTTATATTAGTTTAGTTATATAATTATAGTTATATATATATATATATAGTATAATTTAGTTATAACCTACATTTTTTTCTATGCAAAATTAGTGTTGACTGTTTTCGCGTTTTGACTGAATTAATTAGAAATATGGTAGTTTTTCTTTGTATTGATACGATTTTATGGTCCAAATTTAAAAAAAGAAAGGTGTTGAATTTCGAAAATATCGATTTTACTTATTTTTTGCAAATCCGCCACCATATTGTTAATTTTAAATTTTTGTTTATATTTCAATAAGACAAAAATTTTTTTTGCGCTTCTTCGATTTTTAACGTGAAAAATGAAATGCCCTCAACTTTGTAAAAAACGGTCTTTACAAGATCGGGAATCTACTTGTCCCCTTATTTCTCATCAAGAATATTATATTCGGTGGGAAACTATCTGTTAAATATGAACTTATCCGCAAGCTTGATTTGAAATTAACTTACTCTGTTTATTAATGGTGTGAATTTGGCAATGTGGAGACTTGCTGCTTGATATGCTATTTGCTGTCAAGTTTTACATATTATAAAATAACCTTATTTTTATATATTTCTTGAGAAGTTAAAGATGGACAGGCATAAGTTCGCCAATTTAAGAGGTATGAGTTTAACAAACTGATTTTTAAGATAAATTGAAACTTGAAATTGTTTCTTTAAAGAGAAAGCTTTTTTGTAGTGTCAATTTTTAATTTTCTAAAAATGAGTTAAATGAAGAAATTTTAATCTAAAAAGATTATATTTGAAATTTTTACGTAAATTATAAGATGTTTGTTTTTGTATGTCGCATTTTACTTGATGAAATAGATTTTTATAGAATTTAGTAGGTTTATTACACTTTTTAAACTCTAGAAACGGACAGCAACCTGTGTGGAAATTCTATCTAGGCTTTAGCTGGGCCAAGTATTTTATTTTAGCTCATCTTGGATTAAACTCAGGGATCATAGTTAGTTTCCTTTTCCCTTATTTTCCCTTTTTTCATAAGAAAATCTCCTAAAAAACAAAATCAAGCATTTCTTCCACTTTTCCCCTTTTTTTAAAATTCTTTTTTATAATTTTTAAAAATACATCAAATATTTAAAAAATACTTAAAACTACTTTTCATTTTTAAAATAGTTCAAAATTTTTAAAAATATTAGTATTTTAAGCATTAAATAAGGTATAAACAAATTTTAAAATATTTAAAAAGTGTTGAAAATACTTCCTAGTACTTTGGAATACTTCAAAAATTTTAAAAATATTAGTATTTTAAGTATTAAATAAGGTATAAACAAATTTTAAAATATTCAAAAAGAATTTAAATTATTTAAAAAGTATTTAAAATACTTCCGAGTACTTTAAAATACTTCAAAATATTTCCAAATACTTTCTAATGTTTGAAAATATTTGAAAATACTTTAATATATTTTATAAAAACTTAAAAAATGTCTTTAAAAAATTTCATAATATTTATAACTTTTTTTAAATACTTTAGACTACTTCAAAATATTTCAAAATACCTGCAAATACTGTCTTCAAAATATTCTAAAATACTTAAAACTACTTTAAAATACTTCAGTTTACTTCAAAATACTTTAAATTACTTTAAAATATTTTCAAATACTTCCCAATTTTTCAAAATATTCAAAAACACTTTAAAAGATTTTAAATCATTAAAAAATACTTTAGAATAAGTATATAAATTCTATTTCAAATTATATTAAAATACTTAAACACATTTTTTTGTACTTTCAATGACTTTAAAATATTTAAAGATATTCAAAATAGTTCAATGTATTTAACAGTATTAGTATTGGAAGTATTAAATACCCAAAGAGCACGAAATATTGCTGCAATATTGGGATGTGCGCCTTGTCGTAACCTTGCTTGGCAACGTTGCTGCAATATTGCCGTAATGTTGTAGTGATGTTGTGGCAATATTGCGGTAATATTGTACCAAATGTTTGCATAGTAAATTTGAGCTAAGTATAATAATTTTTATACTATGCGAATATTTAGCACAATATTGCAGCAACCATGCTTGGTAATATTGCAGCAACGTTGCCAGGCAAGGTTGCGACAAGGCGGACATCCCAATATTGCTGCAATATTTCGTGCTATTTGGGTAAAGTCTTTTTTTTCTTCTTTCCAAAATCCCCTTTTAATGAATGAAAATCCCCTTTTTTTTAAATTAAAAATCCCCTTTTCACCTAAAATTGAACGAATAAACAACTGTGATCCCTGCAAATTCGATTTTCGAAACTCTTAATGAAACACCCAATCAGGCTTGCGCCTAGCTTGGCGCCAAGGTTTAGCCAAGATGCAAACTAGGGCCAAGTTCGAAACTTGGCGTCAAACTAGGCGCAAGCCTGGTTGGGTGTTTCCAAACAATATCGCCCCTAGTTTGCAAATTTCCACCCGGGAAGATATGAAAATTACAGAATACTAATTTTCTTTAAAATATATAAGTCAAGAAATTAAATTTTAACTTATAAATTATTTTAATTACGTTTAGAATCATCTCGGAGCGCTATTGTGGGGATGCATTTGTCAGGAAGCAGTACCAGAGTAATTGCAAATCAAATGCAATGCTCTACAAACACTGTACGCCTGTGGATCAACAAGCATACACTTGGCGGGCTGAATGCTATGGAAGATCATAGAAAAGAAAATCACCGCCCCAGAAAAACCAATGCCATTCAGGATGAGGTTATCAGCGAGTATTTCAAGGAACGTGATCCCTTTTCATCTTCGGCACGATTTGTCGATCTCGTTGATGCAGAAATTAGTGCTGATACGGTTAGAAGGCGTCTGAAAGAAATGGGTTTTCGCTGTTGCACCCCTGCAAAAAAGTTTAACCTAACAGAAGCTCATCGGGAACAGCGACTTCAATATGCCCGTACATATTTACAAGAACCAGAAGATTTCTGGGAGAATGTAATATGTATGGATGAAAAAAGTTTTTCAACATCAGCAGATGGCCGCCAGCATGTGTGGAGAGCAAGAGACAGCAGAATCAACAACAATTGTGTGATTCCAATGCGACACAGTGGCCGAATATCGTGCAATTTTTGGGGCTGCTGTTCCATCTATGGAGTGGGTGTGCTGCGGCAGGTTGGCGTTAGGTTTAATGCACGGGAATACACCAACTTGCTCCAAAATGATTTCTTGCCTTATGTAAACAGGATGTTTCCGGTAGACCGCTTTGAAGAAATCAAAGTAATCCAAGATAACAGCGCGATACACACAGCAAATTTGACAGCTGCGTGGTTTGAGCGGCATCCCAGAATTACTTTGCTTCCACATCCTCCGTATTCACCAGACCTCAATCCAATCGAAAACGTGTGGGCGATGATAGTTAGAAAATGGAGGACAGGCCAAGATAGAAACTTGGAGGCTTTAATTCGCCATGCACTGCAAAGTTGGGAAGAAATTGGAAACAATCCTGAAGACGTCCTGAACTGTATTCTATCCATGCCACGACGTCTAGCAGCTGTGATAGAGAATAATGGTTTCTGGACTGATTATTGATATTTAAAATCTAGCTGTTCATTATGCCCCAAATAGCACAAAATATTGCAGCAATATTGTCGCAATATTGCCTGACAATGTTGCGGCAATATTGCTGCAATATTGGGATGTCCGCCTTGTCGCAACATTGCCTGGCAATGTTGCCGTAATGTTGTAATGATGTTGCTGCAATATTGCGTCAATATTGTACCAAATGTTTGCAGAGTAAATTTAAGCTAAGTATAATAATTCTTATAATATGCGAATATTTAGCACAATATTGACGCAATATTTCAGCAACCTTGCTTGGTAATATTACGGCAACGTTGCCGGTCAATATTGCAGCAACGTTGCCAGGCAAGGTTGCGACAAGGCGAACAACCTAATATTGCAGCAATATTGCCAAGATTGCCGTGCAATATTGCGACAATATTGCTGCAATATTTCTTTCTAATTAAGTGTTGTTTGTTACATCGAACCATACTAGAAAAATTTTGTTTTTATACCCCTTCCTAAAACTTCATAATTGGTAAAGAAATAAATTTAATTTTACTCTTTAAAAATATGGCTTATTCACTTTTTTGCAAATCATAAGATGTTCCCAGAATGTTTTTGCTTTCCACTACAAATAAAAAAAGACGAACTTGAAATCCTATTCCAAACACTGCATTTTCTAAAAACAATTTAAATTTTTAAACAATATAGATTTTTCAATTTTTGCCAGATTTTAGGGTGTTCCGGAATTTTTTTTTACCTTTTTTGCGTCAGATTCGAAATAAAAAAACACGAATTTTAAACCCTTTCCAAACACTGCACTTTCTAAGAACAATTTAAATTTTTAAAAAATAAGGATTTTTCACTTTTTTGCAAATTTCAAGATGTTTGTGGAATTTTTTTACTTCTCTTTTTTGCGTTTAATTTCACATAAAAAAATAAATTTAAATCCATTCCAAACACTAGAAGAATTTAAATTATTTAACAATAAGGATTTTTCACTTTTTTGCAAATTTCATTTTATTTCCCGGAATTTTATTTACACCTCTTTTTTGTGATTGATTCCACATAAAAAAACACGAAGTTTAAAGCCTTTCCAAACACTACACTTTCTAGAAACAATTTGCATGTTTTAAAACTATGGCTTATTCACTTTTTTGCAAATCTTAAGATGTTCCCTGAATTTTTTTGCGTTCGATTACTAATAAAAAAACACGAACTTGAAATCCTATTCCAAATACCGCATTTTTTAAAAACAATTTAAATTTTTAAACAATATAGATTTTTCACTTTTTTGCAAATTTCAAGATGTTCCCGGAATTTTGTTGACTTCTCTGTTTTTTTGTTTGATTCGAAATAAATAAACACGCAGTTTAAATCCTTTCCAAACATTGCGCTTCTAGAAACAATTTGCTAATTTTAAAATATGGTTTTTTCACTTTCTTGCAAATCTTAAGGTACTGCAGGAATTTTTTTGCATACCATTTGTTGCGTTCGAGTACGAATATAAAATCACTAATTTTAAGGTAAAAAGCAAATACAGGCTTGTTGCAGGGCAGAGAAATTCTGTAAATCAGGAGAAAAATAAAGAAATACGAAAAGAAAATTTTGCGGCAACTCTGGTTTTTCTAACTTCAAAAGGACAAATAAATTATGTATGACAAATGATTTGAAATAAACGCCCAAATAGCAAAAATATTGCAGTAATATTGTCGCAATTTTGCGCGGCAATCTTGGCAATATTGCTGCAATATTGGAATGTCCGCCTTGTCGCTACCTTACCTGGCAACGTTGCTGCAATATTGCCCGGCAATATTGCTGTAATGTTGTAGTGATGTTGCTGCAATCTTGCGGCAATATTATACCAAATGTTTGCAGAGTAAATTTGAGCTAAGTGTAATAATTTTTATACTATGCGAATATTTAGCATAATATTGACGCAATATTGCAGTAACCTTGCTTGGTAATATTGCGGCAACGTTGCCAGGCAAGGTTGCGACAAGGCGGACATCCCAATATTGCTGCAATATTTCGTGCTATTTGGGGCGTATCGGTCTGAAAATTTCAATTTCGCCAGTCTTTAATTCCTCAAATTTTTTACAGTGATGTTTCGCACTGTGAAATTTTTTAAATCACAGCTGTATAATGTAAAACAGGAAACACTTTATAAAGAATAAAATACATATGTAATTAAAAATTTTATTATTACTATTTTTTTAAAGTTTTCAAGGTTCCACAATTATATCAAACTTATATAATTATACTTACACAATTAATGTGCTGTTATAAATAAGTATTCTTAAAAAATCAAACAATTTCTATATAGATAATTAATAATTAATTGAAAAAATCAGATTACTTTGAATTGTCAATTCAAATAGTTCGGCACGTAAAATATAAAAATTATTTTTTTAATAATATTTTAGTAACATGTATTAAAAATGTCTGTCTGTTTATCTGACTGTTTATGTGTCTTTTTGTCTCTCTGTTTTTCTGTATGTCGGTTTGTTTATATGTCTGTTTGTTTGTTAGATTATTTGTCAGTTTATTTGTCTGTCTGTTTGTTTTTCTGTGTGTCTATCTATTTATCTGTCTATTTATCTGTATGTTGTATTGTGCTAAAATGGTGGCGAATCCTTTTTATAGTGATAAACTTTTTAAATTTAGAAAGAAACCAAAATGTCGACATGTTAACACGTATATTTGTATTTCTTCCACAATTCAAATCGCTTATTATCTTCTGCGAGCAATTCTGCAGCATTCTTTCTTTTTGTGACTTTCATTTTTTGTCTGCTTTCCCTTAAAACAAAAATATATTTTAAACAAGTGGAAAATCATGTTCATTTCATAAACATTTCGGTTTCCTCATAGATATCTTGGCCCTAACTAGGGCTAAGAATTAAGAAAATTAAGAAAATTAGTCGGAATTTAAATAAAATAATATTGAAAATGTATTATAAAAAACAAAGATTTTGTCATTAAAGAAAATATTCAGTCGATAATAGGAGTACTTAAATGAGTTTTTAAGAAGTCCTAAATGTAGTCCTAAAATATTTAGTCGATAATTAGAGTACTAAAATGAGTTTCTAAGAAGTCCTAAATGTGGTCCTAAAATATTGAGTCGATAATTAGAGTACTAATCTGAGTTTTTAAGAAATCCTAAATCTGGTACTAAAATATTGTTTAGATAATTGCACTACTAAAAAGTATTTTTGATAAGTCCTAAATGTGGTCCTAAAATATTAAGTCGATAATTAGAGTACTTAAATGAGTATTTAAGAAATCCTAAATGTAGTCCTAAAATATTGATTCGTAGGTTAGAGTACTAAAATAAGTTTTTATGAAGTCCTAAATATGGTCCTAAAATATTGAGTCGCTTATTAGAGTATTAAAAGGATTTTTGAAAAGTCTTAAATGTGGTCCTAAAACATTGAGTCGATAATAAGAGTACTAAAATAAGTTTTTAAGAAGTCCTAAATATGGTCCTAAAATATTGAGTCGATAATTAGAGTACTAAACTGA
>WNHD01006525.1:7872-22444 GCA_011057455.1 Ganaspis sp. Gsp50 | reverse complement strand
TATTTATTAGTTACTACTATTTGGTAATTACTATTATTTGGTAATTACTATTATTTGGTAGTTACCATTATTTGGTAGTTACTATTATTTGGTAGTTACTATTATTTGGTAGTTACCATTATTTGGAAGTTACTACTATTTGGTAGTTACTATTATTTGGTAGTTACTATTATTTGGTAGTTACTATTATTTGGTAGTTACCTTTATTTGGAAGTTACTATTATTTGGTAGTTACTACAATTTGGTAGTTACTATTATTTGGAAGTTACTATTATTTGGTAGTTACTACAATTTGGTAGTAAAAACTATTTGTTAGTAACTATTAGATGGTAGCAACTATTTTTCAGTAGCATGTAGATACTATTTAGTAGTATCTAATATTTGGTAGTAACTAATATTTTAAATGAAATTTGGGAGCAGCAACTATTTTAAAAACTAATATTTGGTAGCAAATTACTATCCAGAAAACTAATACTGAATACTAGACCAACCAATATTTAATTCAATATTCAGTAGTTACTAATTCTTGGTAAAAACTACTAAAACTACTTATTTTGTTGCTATTTTTCAAATGCGCCTTAATTTCCTAAGCGCTGATAGTAAAAATTGGTTATCGAAATAAAAACATAAAATTGTTTGGATTTGTATTACAAAAGATTTTTTTTTCAATTTTTCCGAAAAATTGGTAGAGCTTCTAAAGTTGTTTCGCTTGCAATTAAATCAACCGATTCGCGAATTTCGCACATAATGGACTATTTTTTTACATGTGTAATTAAAAATATGATACAGTATTAAAGGAATATCCGAATTAGGTTACATACACTTCTATTGCTGGATAGAATCTCCCAACTGGGTCACCCTATAAGAGGCAGTTTTATTCACTGCTACTATGTGCCTTATCGCACAACAACTGTAATGCAAATCACAGAATATATTTTGTTAAGCCAATTGGCGAACGTTTATCCACCAGCGCTTCAAGGTTATGGTTTATTTTTACAGGATTTTTTGCTAAATCTACTTTTTCACAACTTAGTCACTCACAGTTATTTTTTTTAAATTTTTATTTGCATAAATTATCCTACAAAAAATTCCTACAAAAAAAATAAAAGAAAATAAAAATAATAATAATAATAACAATAATAATAATAACAATAATAATAAATAATTTTTCACTTTGTACTTAAATTTAATTTTACAGACAATTTTTTGCAATGTAAAAAGCTTTTACTTTTTCTTTTTGTTATACTTTTTGTAATTTTTGTAATACTATTTTTTAATTCTGAATTAAAAGCCAATGTTTTAGACTTTTAAGTGCCAAATTCTTATGGATAATATTTTTGCCACTTTTTCTGATTTGCAACAAATCATTGTATTCTTTTTTTGGGGAGATGGGAATTGTTGCTAATCATTTATGAAAATATTTTGAATAATATAGAATTTTGATTTTAAACCTGCCAAAAATGCGAAAGTTTAAAAATTTGCAAAAATACTTTATAATGGGATAGGGATTTTAAATAGGAAAGCGCCAAACGTTCAGAGGCTGGAAATAATTGGTAAATTATTATTTTACAAAAGAAAAAACGAAGAAACAAAATTTTTACAACAAAAGACAGAAATGTGCGCTCTTTATTCACGTCGACAAAAGTGTCACGACATGTAAAGTGCACTAGTCCAATTAAATTGAAAAAAAATCTGTTAATATTTAATTAATAATGGAGCTTTTTAATTAATCATAACAATTAACATGAATTTGTTAATGATTAATTACCAATTATAATAATAAACCACTACTTTAGCTTTCCCAATAATTATCCTCGTTTTAACTAAAGAAAAAGGAAACTATAAATCCCCATAATTTTATGATTTATTAGATTCTTATCACGTGCTAGATAGAGGCTAATTTTTTTCAGTCCGAAGCCAAGAGTTTAATTTGATTTGTTGTTATTATGCCTACTTTAAATCCATCAGTAAATACCCCCTTCGTTGACACGCGCTAATAAAGTAATTTGTTTCTAACACGATTCTTATTGCACGCAGTAATTTCATGCAGCGCTGGATTTTTTTTTATAGTAGAGTTTTAAAATTGAGTCAGCTGATTCAGGTCGAGTGTAATAATTATAAAAGTGACGCTAATTATTTGTTAAACAGATAATTAATTACTTTTTATTTCATTCATAAATATTACGACAAATTTGAAGGCAAAAATGATGATTGTTGACATTTATTATTTGTTAAAAACCAGTGAACAATATCAACTAATGAGTGATTAATATTACAGTGTAGCAAAGAATATTTCGTAGCAACCAATGATTGATTTCAACCATTGACTTATAGCAACCAATGATTGACTGTATCCAATGATTGGTAGCAACCGATGATTGACTGCAACCAATGATTTATAGTAACCAATGATTGATTGCAACCTATGATTTATAGCAACCAATGATAAGTAGCAACCATGGATTGATATAACCAATGATTTATAGTAACCAATGATTAATTGCATCCAATGATTGACTGCAACCAAAGATTGGCAGCAACCAATGATTAATTGCAATCAATGATTGGTAGCAACCAAGGATTGATTGCAACCAAAAATTGGTAGCAACCTTGATTGACTACAACCAAAGATTGATAGCAACCAATGATTGACTGCAACCAAAGATTGGTAGCAACCATGGATTGATTGCAATAAAAGATTGGTAGCAACCAATGACTGACTGCAACCAATGATTAACTGCATCCAATGACAGATTGCAACCAATAATTGGTAGCAACCAATGATTGATTGTATCCAATGATTAATTGCCACCAATTATTAGTAGTAACCAATAACTGATTTCAGACAATTTTACACAGCAACCAATGATTTATTACAAGCAATGATTGATTTAAACCAATTATTAGTAGGCAACCAATGATTGATTGCAAGCAATGAGTAATAGCAACTAATAATTCGAAGCAACCATTGATTGTCAACATCTAGATATTAAAAGCAGAGATTGATGACCATAACAACCAATGGTTGATTTCAACCAATGATTGATTGCAACCAATAATTGACAGAGATCAATGATTAATAGAAACTATTGAATGGTAGTACGCAGAGTTTGGTAGAAGCAATTAATTGGCAGGAATAAATAATTGGTAATAACAAATATTTGATAGCAACCAATGATTGATAGAAACCAATGATTGATAGAAACCAATGATTGATAGAAATCAATGATAGATAGAAACCAATGATTGATAGAAACCAATGATTGATAAAAACCAATGATTGATAGAAACCAATGATTGATAAAAACCAATGATTGATAAAAACCAATGATTGATAAAAACAAATGATTGATAAAAACAAATGATTGATAAAATTCAATGATTCACAGCAACCAAAGATTAAGATCAACTAATGACTGGTGGCATCCAATACGATTACTAGCAGAAAAAGATTCGTAGCAATCTTTAATTAAAACCAATGATTGATAGTGACCAATGTTTTTAACAAATTTAAATGTATATAGTCTACCAATTGTCTAATAATGAAATTCCAATTTTAACACAATTTTGCTTAATTATAAATAATTTGTAACCCCGCGCTGATTTTCAATTCCCTCTACTGCCTAGAATACGCAACTAATATTTTCGGTTTTGTTCGTTCGTCAGTGCAACAGTTATTTCGTAATTAGAGAAAAATCTTGTTGAAAACCAATAGAGGAAAATAAGTAATCAAAAAAACCAAAAAAAAACGAATGAATATAAAAAGACTAGAGGTTAGAGATAAACATTAGAATATTTCAATTTAATGAATAAACAATGTCTAACATTAAAATATATTTGTTTTATTTTTAAAGCTAAAATAAAATTTTCAACTAGATTTTAATCTAGATTTGGTGAAACACGTGATTAAAGATGATCTAAAATTGGTGGTTCATCAATATTTGAATGCGTGCTTACCGTCCATGTAATTTGGAAATAGGAGTCGTTTGTAAGCTGTCATTGAACTCCCAAGATTCGGATTTTCCAAATTGTTACAAGTGCCATTGATTGATCTGTACTTCGAGTTCTCTCTGCAATTCATTTGTTGATTGCCTGCACACACGCTCCCTAAAGGTGTACCCTCTAATTTTATTGTTGAAATATAGCGCGCACAGTCGCTGTAATCCATTCCATATCTGAAAAAGATGTTTCTTTTGTAATTAGCAACGTCTTAGGTATTTATTGAAATTATATAAAAGCAGACTAAACAGAAAAGAGACGTAAAAAAAGAGATGTAAGAAAAGGGACGTAAGAAAAGAGAAAGAAAAAAACTAAAAGTCTTAAAAGACGTTCTTCATGGCTCAGATCAACTGAGGGTGTCAAGATCCCGGCAGAAGATCCAATCTCCTACGATGAGATCTTTGGGGTGATGATAGCTGGTGTTAATCCCAAGAAAAGGGAATGCAAGATCTTTAAAAGCCTGAATTAGGAGGATTTTTATTGTAGTAAAGAAAATTGGAGAGAAATTTCTAGAGGTCTTTGATTTGGACTGGGAAGACAAGGTAGAGGTGATGGTTAAAAATAGGTACCACCATGAGACAGTCAAGATCTTGGCTCAGTCGTGAAGGACGAGGCGGAGGTGACGTCTTGTATAAACAAAAGATCTTTCGAAATTGTGAACCATCAGGAGACAGTCAAGATCTTCAGTCATTAAGAACAAGGATCTCCTAAACAAAAGGTATTTGGAAATTAGACATCACCAAAAGAAAGTCAAGATCTTGTTCAGTCTTCAAATACAAGGCAGTGATGACAGCTCTCGTAAACAAGAGGTCTCTCGAGATTAGGTACTACCTCGAGGCAGTCTAGACTTTTGTTCAGTCTTAAAGGGTAAGACGGAGATGACGGCTCTTGTAAACAAAAGGTCTCTCGAAATTAGGTACCACCACGACACAGTCTAGATTTTTGTTCAGTCCTGAAAAACAAGGCGAAGGTGACGGCTCTTGTAGACAAAAGGTCTCTCGAAATTGTGAACCATCAGGAGACAGTCAAGATCTTGATTCGTGAAGAACAAGGATCTCCTAAAGAAAAGATATTTGGACATTAGGCATCACCAAGAGAAAATCAAGATCTTGTTCAGTCTTCGAATACAAGGCAGCGATGACAATTCTCGTAAACAAAAGTTCTCTCGAGATTAGGTGCCACCTCGAGACAGTCTAGATTTTTGTTCAGTCTTAAGGGGTAAGACGGAGATGACGGCTCTTGTAAACAAAAGATCTCTCGAAATTAGGGACCACCATGAGACAGTCTAGATTTTTGTTCAGTCTTGAAAAACAAGACGAAGGTGATGGCTGTTGTAAACAAACGGTCTCTCCAAATTGGCACCACCACGAGGCAGTCTAGATTTTTGTTCAGTCTTGAAAAACAAGGCGAATGTGACGGCTCTTGTAAACAAAAGGTCTCTCGAAAGTTGAACAAAGGTAGCATTACTCCGCCTGCAAATAGGTAAATGACTCTCTTAAAGCTAGGCAAAGTTCGAGTTGGGTGGATAAATGCATTTTGGAAGTAGCCATATGCCGAAAGTGCCAAAAGTACTTTGCCTATGGACACATAATATGTTAATGCAAAGATCTTCTTTGTCTTGGAGAAAGGGTCGACGTTTTATTCTGCAGTGAAGAGAACAGAAAAAACGACCTAGATTCTTGGTATCAGGATAGGTCCACAAGGACCGCTGTTAAAGTGTGCAATCCTGAATTTTGCGTTTGCGCGTTAACTGGAACTGATTAATTGGGAGAGTTTTGGAACTTGACTGAATATTCAGGAGAGTTTTGGAATTTGTCTGAATATTCAGGAGAGTTTTGGAACTTGTCTGAATATTCATGAGAGTTCCGGAACTTGTCTGTTCCCACAGCATCGAAACTCTCCTGAACATTTTCAACCTTCAGGAACGTTTTACAACTTCCACGAAACTTGGTGGAAGTTCTAGAACTTCCTCAAGGTTGGGAATGTTCAGAAGAATTTTGGTGCTTTGCGGGGGAATATTCAAAAGAGTTTTAGAACTTGTCTGAATACTTAGGAGAGTTCTAGAACACGTCTAAATATTCAGGGGAGTTCTGGAACATGCCTAAACATTCAGGAGAGTTCTGGAACTTGTATGAATACTCAGGAGAGTTTTAAAACCCACCTTAACATTCAAGAAAGTTCTAGAACATGCTTAAACATTCAGGAGAGTTCTGGAATTTGTCTGAATACTCAGGAGAGTTCTAAAACCCACCTTAACATTCAAGGAAGTTCTAGAACATGCTTAAACATTCAGAAGAGTTCTAAAACCTGCCTGAACATTCAAGAAAGTTCTAGAACGTCCTTGAATGCTCAGAAAATTTCTGGAACTGCCCTGAACATTCTGAATATTAACGGATCCCTAGGTGATAAACCTAGAGTCTTATCATACACGTCCATATGAACTTTTGCGAACTCTTCTTGGGTCTTCCAGAAGGTGTGGTGATCATTAGCTTTGTGAACGAAACATTGATCGTGTGCAAATCAAAAATTCCGAAAGCTCTTGGAATTCTAGTGAACGAATGTCTGCGACTGTTAAAAAGCTAGCTGGATACCAGAGGTCTGCAAATGTTCCTGGAAAAGTTTGAGGTCTTGCTGATCATAGACAAACGTGGTTACGAAGTTCCACTAATAGTGATAGACGAATTCGAGGTCAATTGATAAAATATGGTGGCGAAAAAATTGGTGTAAAATTATATGAAGGACTAATTTTACTTATGGAGGACTGATTTTTAATTGTCATTTAAAAATAGGATCATAAAACACTGAAGATAAATCACAATAATACGAGAGTGGTACTTTAATTTTAATTTATTTTTCTTTTTATGGAAAATTATTATCACTGTTTTGAGTTAGACCACTGCTCTTAAAGTAAAGTATCTACTCAGGTTTTGGGTACGGATACTAAAACACTGTTATCACACGAACTTTTTAGATACGCTTTTTGGGAAGAGATATCTCACGAACTTTGAAAATACGGTATTTTTGGTAAAAGATATATCACGAACTTTGCAGATACAGTTTTTTGGCAAGAGATATCTCACAAACTTTGCAAATGTGGTTCTTAAAAAAAGATCTTTTTAAAAATGAAGAAAATTATTCTCTCGGTAAAAAAAATACAAAAAAGAAAGAAAGGAATGAAAAATAAAGAAAGAAAAAAAAGAAAGGAAAAGAAAGAAAAATAAAGAAAAAGAAAGAAAAAGAAAGAAAGGAAAGAAAAAGAAAGAAAAGAAGAAAAGAAAGAGAAAATAAAGAAAAGAATGAAAAAATAAAGTACTGCTGTAAATTACTATAAGGAAAATATTATTTGCTACTAATGAATTATTATAATGCAATAAAAAAATATAAAATTGTCTAATACCTTCGACAGTGGTTTTCTACAAGATAGGACGAAGCCTTGGAGGCAACAATAGCGGCATTAGATTTTTCAAATGCATCTTCACTTGGATATGAATAAACATATTGACTATGACTTGGAGTAGATTTTGAAAGACCAACTCCTGCATTTTTAATATTCTGCTCTAATTGACTTCTGCGCATTAGAATTGAGCCTCCAAATGCAATTGATTCGTTCAGTGCTTTCTCCTCAATTTTTGGCCAATTCATTCTTTCGAAATCTCCCGCCAAAATTATTTCTGGTCGTCGCTCAATAGCCTCTGCATCTTTAAATAAATAAATTACAATTCATTTCTGATAGAGTTGAATTTGAAAAAAATATAGTCACTGATTTCAAATTGAAGATATTTTTCATTAATTCCAAAATCTAAATACAGTAAGTCATGTTTCTTTAAAATTAAACACAGTAAAATGGTTTAAGAAATGTAACGTTTGAAGCAAGTAATCGGAAAAACTATAAATAATTAAAATAGGAAATATTTGGAAAAATAAAAAATTGAAAGCAGTTGAAAAAATAGGAAATAGTTGTAAAAATAACAAATAATTGAAAAAATAACAAATAATTTAAAAAATAATAAATAATTGAAAAGATAAGGACTAATTACAAAAATCAAAATTAATTGAAAGGAATGATTGATTGGAAGAGAAAAACTATTTGAACAAATGAAGGAAAAATGATAACTAATTGTACGAATTACAATTGGACGAAAAATGTTTTATGAATAAATATTTAAAAATTGCGTTCTCTATGATAAAATAAAATTTATACATTTGCAAATTATTTGAAAATTATTTAAATATTAAAAATAACATTAACGATGAAATGATCGCTAAATTCATTCAACTTCTTATTAACGATGAAAGTAAAAATTATTTAAACATCGAAATAAATATTTTTATAAATAGCAAAAGTAAGAATGAAAAACTCACTCGAATAAGAAAGCAGATCATTTTGAAAAGTTTTTGGAAGTTTGTAAATTCCAGCGGAATTACTGTTTCCAATTAATCCAAAAGTTTGGAGGGAAATCCAAAGTACCGCCAAAGTGGCAACGGAACCAGCCATGACTCCTCCGGCTGTAAAAAAGTAAATGATGAAGAAAGATCCTAAACCTCGCTTTTTACGTCTATTTTATCGGCAGCTTATGAATCATATCTTCTGATGGGGGATAAGCATTTGCTTAGAAAATTTTATCTTCTGTTCGTTACAAGATATTTTCAAGAACGCATATCATATTACCTTTGACCTACATTTCCAGTCCGACTGTTTACTTAATCGAATTAGAAAAATTTTGTTTAGATAAAGTCAAATTGCGAAAATTATTGAAAAATTGTTGCGAACTCGTAGAAATCAGAAAAACAAAAATTATTCGTTTCAGTAGAAATTTCGAAATGAAATAATAGAATTAATTGATAAATGTGGAAATTTTTTGAAAAATTATCTTACTCAAATATTATTTTGATATAATTTTAAATAAGTCTTATTTAGTTTATTTTTCATGAGTAGTTAATTTTTCATCAAAAATTAATATAATTTTAATTTCGAATTTAAATTAATCTGCACTTAATTTTATTATCAATTTACTTTGACTTTACTAATTGTAATTTACTTCCAATTTAATCTAAGTTAGACTGAGAAAAATAAATGTGATTACTATATACATTTAGTAAAATTAATTTAAGAAACTGGTAGAATTAACCAAGAACGTGATAAATGTAACTAACTATTTAGTAAATTTAACCAAGCGCTTAGTAAATCTAACCAACTACTTAGTAAATTTAGCCAACTACTTAGTAAAGTTAACCAACCACTTAGTAAATCTAACCAAGTACTTACTTAGTAAATTTAACCAACCACTTAGTAAATCTAACCAACTACTTAGTAAATTTAACCAACCACTTAGTAAATCTAGCCAACCGCTTAGTAAATGTAACCAACTACTTAGTAAAATTGACAAAGCACTTAGTAAATCTAATCAACTACTTAGTAAATTTGACAAAGCACGTTTAGTAAATCTAACCAAACACTTAGTAAATCTAGCCAACCGCTTAGTAAAATTAACCAAATTTTATTATTTCTTTATTCAACCATTTATTTCATTAATAGTACCAATTTTTTTCTGGGTACTTTTAACTTGATGTAATTTATTTTAATTAATTAATAATTAGATGTGATTTGTTACTTAAATATTTAATTTTTATTTGCAGACTTATAATTGAATTTGAATTAAAAATTTCCGTTGCAATGTAATGCGAAGGAAATAAAAAGCGGAAATAAATATTTTGCTCCTTTATCTACATTCACGTATCTTGCAAATCTAAAAATAGAAATCAAAATTGTTTTCTATTTTGATTTATTATGCCTTATCTGATAGGAAAGCACAAGATCTACAATCATATTATATTTATATTATTTTTTTGTGCAAATGTAAAAAGTTTAAGTGCGATTTAAACTGCTTTTGTCTTATCAGATTTGATCTTTTAACTAATATCTTGAAATATATAATTTAAATTGAGATTATGTTTCATTTTTTTTATTATTTATTTTTTTTTTTTATTTAAACTGTTCACGTTATGGTATTCACTTTTTAAGTATTTTTTGGCCACGCATCGCGTGCTACATAAGTGTCAAAATTTATTAGTCCACGTGCTCTAATCAAACACAGACAGTCTATATAATTTTTCATCAAAAATATTTTTAAAAATTGTTCAATAGCTTTTTATTTTCGTAAAGAATGTTTGAACAACTGAATAAATTTGGATTTTTCTTTTTTTTTATTAATTTAAATTTGTATGAAGATGAATTAAAATGGTTTTTGGAATAGAAAATGTAATAACAATAATGAGGAAAAAATTTAAATTAATAGTAATTCAGTGATTTAAACATTTTCCAGATAATTTTCTTTCATATATAAGGAAAAAAATTAAAAATAGTAATTTTTTATAGAAAATGATATTTGTTAATAAAAAATAAGAATAACTAAGAGAGCGAGAAAATGCTAAAAGGGTATTAAAAAAGGAATTTAAAATGAAGATGAATGTAAAACAAATTAAAGACAGGTTTTCATTGTTTGATTAAAAGAAAAAATAATCTATCCTTTAGTCACACTTTTTGTTAATCTAACAATAAGAAATAATTTTAGCAATGCAATATATTATATGCGCAATCAATTTGCATATATAATTAATTGCTCATTTTTATTATTCTTCACTAAACGCAAAAATCGCTTTTATAATTTATTTCAATTCATCATATAAATATTTTATTGAAAAATTCATTATCATTTACTCCTTAACCAGAAACGATGTATTTCTCAGTAACTATAAAAAATTTACATCTTTCAGATAAATTTCTCAAACATGTAAAATCGATGATTCTTATTTCCTGGAGTTTTAATATTTTTCAAAGGAAGCACTAAGAATTAATTTTGCAATTATAATTCTGAGGAATTATTTTAAAAACCAAAAAATTAATAATAATTTTAATTTTATTTAATTATTTTTATTGTTTGATTTTTATATATTTTTTTTTATTTTATATATATTTTGTATATATATATTTTTTTATTTAATTATTAATAATTAATTCACCAAACAAATGAAAGAAACAAAAAAAAAAGAAATGAAGAAACGAAACAATTATGCAAACAAATCAAACAAAACAATCAAAACAAAAACCAAACGAAACAATCGAAACAAAAAAAACAAAAGAAACAAAATAAATAAATGAATAAACGAAGTAAACAAAACAATCAAAACAAATAAGGCAACATGCGATACGAACGAGATGAAGAAAGAAGCGAAATGTGTGCAAAAGAAGTAAACAAATAAACGGAAAATATAAACCAATAATACAAAGAAAATAATAAAATGAACGGATTATTGAAAATGAGAAATTATTACAAAAACAAACGATTGAAACAAATGAAAATAATGCGTAACAAATAAACAAAAAAACTGAACCACACTACCAAAAGAAAGAAACAAATAAAAAAGAAAAGAAGTGAAACTACCTAAAGAAAACAAAACATAACAAAAGTAACAAATAAACAAACCAAACAAGCAAAACTTACATAACAAGCGAGACTACCAAAACAAAAGTAACAAATAAAGAAAGAAAACAAACAAAACTACCAAAACAAACGAGACTACCAAAACAAAAGGACCAAATACAGAAAGAAAACAAAAAAAACTGCCAAAACAGAAATAACGAACAAAAGTAATGAACAAAAGTAACAAATAAGCCAACAAAACTAACAAAGCAAACGAGGCTACCAAAACAAAAGTAACAAATTTAATAAAGAGAGAAAACAAAGAAAACAAAAGAAACTTCTAAACGGAAAGTAATAAATAAACCGGACAAATCTATCCAAAACAAAAGTAATAAACAAAAGTAACAAATAAACAAACAAAACTAACAAAACAAACGAGACTACGCAAAACAAAAGTAACAAATACAGAAAGAAAACAAACAAAACTGCCCAAACAAAAGTAACAAATAAACAAACAAAACTAACAAAACAAACGAAACTACCATAACAAAAGTAACAAATAAACAAACAAAACTACCCAAACAAAAGTAACAAATAAACAAACAAAACTAACAAAACTAACGAAACTACCATAACGAAAGTAACAAATAAACAAACAAACCAAACAAATCTGGCCAAACAAAAGTAACAAACAAAAGTAGCCAATAAACAAACAAAACTAATAAAACAAACGATACTATTAAGACAAAAGTAACAAACAAATGTAACAAAAAAAAGTAACAAATAAATAAACAAAACAAACAACGAAACAAAAGTAACAATATATTAAACAAAACTAACAAAACAAACGATAATACCAAAACAAAAGAAGCAATAATAAATAATCAAACAATCAAACAGATCTACGAAAACAAATGTTTTTTTCCTTACTATATTGCCCTAATTTTCCAAGTGTTAAATTAGAATATAGAGGAAAAAATAACCGAAAAAGACCCCAAAGTGGAAAAGTACCATTATTTTTATTACGTGTCTCTTGGAAAGTTATTCTGGTCATAGAAGTTAACAAGTGGGGATAATGAGTATAAAATATAGAAGAAAAATGTAAATTTAGTTTCATTAATGCCCCGACAATCTGTAAATAGAAAGAAAAGAAGATACATGTTTCTTAATACATAAAATTTTGCACTCCTTTAATATTTTCTACTTATAAAATTAAGAATAATAAATAATTAACTGTTTTGAGCAATTTTGGTATTTGCCAACATATCTAAGTTTAATTTCGAATTTAAATTAATCGTATGAAATTTATTGCGTATATATCTCTTTTGGATAAAAGATGAAATAAATCTATTTTTAACAAACATCTATCAAAGGAGAAAAGTCGTGTTTCAATATTTGAAAGAGTTGTCAATTCTTTCTTTAAAAGACTTAGGAAACACTTAATAATATTTGTTTATTTATAAATGCTTACTTGATAGATATGCCTTAAGGCAAATAAAAGGAAATAATTAATAAAAATTAAATGATAAAAAGACGAAGACGAGAAATAATGAAAAAGGAAACAAAAAACAAAAATCGAGAAAATAAGTAATGTGATAAACAAATTAAATTGTAGAAAATAATATAGAAAAAGAAAAAAAAAGTCAAATTAAAAAGTGGGAAGACAAACTTACCGACAGAACAGGTTTTACAAAAAAAATAACCGACCGATTAGAAAATAGAATTGACCGGCTGTTCAAATTTTTAAAAAACATTTTAGAGGGAAAAAGTCACACAAAAATATTAATCATTTTTTAAATTATTTTTATTTATTTCCCTCAAATAATGTAATTATATTCTTAAAGATTTTATTTCGAATTTCAACGTAATGGTTATAGTTATTTTAAAACCCATTTTTGTTAAAAGTGTAATTATAATTCATAATAATTTAAATTTCCTTTGAAATTATATTTTTGAAAAACCCTTAATTTCTAATTTCTCAAAGATAATGTAATTAAAGTTTCGTCCTACATTCCAGAAAGTATTGAAGATACGTTTGATCAATACAAATTCAGGTCAACAGAGTTTTCTTCAATAAAAAAATTTCTTCAAAAAAATATTAACAATTATTTCTTTTCAATAACCCCCAACATCTTGCTGCATTAAAAAAATTTGTTTTAAAAAATGTATTAAAATGTATCCCCTCAAACATAATAAAATGAGAATGTAAGAAATGCAATTTCAAAAAATAAAATTGTAAATTTTATTTACTTGTATTTAAAAAAATTTCCAAAAATTATCTAAATGAGACTACTTAATAAAAATACGAAATTTACTACCAGAAATATGGTCCATGGATTTTTCCAAACCATACATTGTGTAAATCCAACGGCAATTGTCCGTAGGTATCATAATCCAATTAAATTATCGGAATTATAGAAAAATCATTAAAAAATCACTTGGACAGTGTGTAAAAGAATTTAAATATTCCCTTACAAGGGGAGAAAAATGTAAACAGTTCAATAAGAGTTCTTCTTTACCCTGTAAAGTTCATTAATTGTCCAAAATTCACTGCACTTTGAACGATGTTCCGCAGATGAATGAAAGTCATTGAATGATTTTTGTTTAGAAAGAAGGGGTATTGACGAAAAGAAATATTTATTTTGGAAAAATTTTAGGCGCCATCCGCACGTTTATTTACACATCCAAATTGAAGCGTATTGCAAAGACGACTGCGTTTTAGCACCGAGGAGTGGCGCTGCTTCCCCTCAAACTTTTTTCTCCTTTCCTCTCTACGCGGATTTTGCTTCTCACTCTCTCACTCCATATTCTCTCTTCTTTTATCTCCAACGCTCTCCTTCCCTCTCCCTCTCTCTCTTGTTCCCTCTCCCTCGCGTTGTATTTACATCTCTCACGCGCTCCTTTTCCTTCTCTCTCACACTCTTCCTATCTCTCTCACACTCTTCCTCTCTCTCTCACACTCTTCCTCTCTCTCTCACACTCTTCCTCTCTCTCTCACACACTCTTCCTCCCTCTCTCACACCATATCCCATCTCTTTCTCTCTCTCTTACACTCCCTTTCCATCTTTTTCTTTACCCATTCTTTCTCTCACTCACCCTTTCTCTCTTTTTTCTCTCTCTCCAACTTCTCTTTCTCACTCTGTCTCTCTCTT
>WNHD01006522.1:0-10076 GCA_011057455.1 Ganaspis sp. Gsp50 | reverse complement strand
TTATGCTTTTTGGATGAAATTGAGTTGATTTAGACTATTTTTAGAAAATCGAAAATTGTCACGATTACAATGCTTCCTCTATAAGGAAGCAAAAAAAAACAATAAAAAGGGGTCTGCTAGGTTACAAAATAAAAGTAAATACAAAAAAGTAACTCAAATAGATCAATTTTAGGTCAGACAACTCTCCGATTCAACATTTGCAAAAACTTTTTTATTCACGGATACTTTGGATGTTAATTTATATATTTATTTAAATAAAACATTAACTCAACAAAGGACTTGTTTATCAATCTTTTGCCAAAGAAAGTACAAACAAAGGAAAAGCAAAATAGAAACAAATAGAAAAAGGAATGGAGAAAAATAGAAAAAAATAAAAAAATAATTTTTGACACGATCTGAAGAAAGGGACCTTAGAAGCATTTGAAAATAGTTTATGTTTGCTGACAGTTTTAACGTAATTAATAGTTTCCTTTTAATTATTTGCAGACAAAAACAGTTCTTCTTCATGAAATGTATACAAAACATTCAAGAAACCCCTTTTTAATTGCAAATAATTAAAAGGAAGGACTTTATCGAGTTAAAACTACCATCAAACATAGCCTATATTGAAATGCTTCTAAGGTCCCTTTCTTCAGATCGTGTCACATATAAAAATATAAGAAAAATATAGAAAAGAATAGAAAAGACTAAGTAAAATAGAAAAAAAATAGAAAAAATATAGAAAAATGGAAAAGAATAAGGAAAATAGAGAAAAATAGAAAAAAATAAAAAAGAAAATAGGAAAATGGAAAGTAAGAATAAGTCCTTTTCAATTTGGCACTTATAAATAATCCTGTAAAATTTACTTGAGTGTTTTCTGGCCTGGACTTTATTGTAAGAAAGGAGAAAAAGAATTGGAGGAATAATTCAATAGCTTCGACACTCACCGGAATTTGCGGGCACTTCAGTATTGGCAGTTCCGTTTTGTCCAGGGCTTCTCGAACTAGATGTTCTCCCAAGAGGCTCCATACGAATAGCTTCACTACTCGTTGTTCTTGTAGAAGTTGGAGCAGGCATCTTGCAAATCCAAAGCGACTTATTTTTTATTCAAATACTTCCCCTTAATCAGTACACTTAATCACCAATATTTTATTCGAGCTTTAAATATAATTTCATTAATCCAAGCTAATCTACAATTTGGCACACGATAAATCACACTTTCTTCACTTTTCCTTCCTCTCAAAATCACATTTCTATCGGACGCTACATTCACAACCGCCAACCTTCGTTTCTTTCTATAATTACCTTTTTACTTTCTTCCATTTCGCCAGAAACTAGCTTCTGTTCTTTCCCCATTGCATTTCTTCCTTTTGTTCTTTTTAAGTGTTTTTTGTCATTTTTGCTTTTCTTTTTGTTGTTTTTGTATGTTTTTTTCTCTTTGTTCTCCTCTATGTTCTTTCTTTTGTTTTTACTTTTGCTTTTGTTTTTGCTTTTGCATTCGCTTTTTTTCGCTTCTGTTTTTGCTTTTGTTTTTGCTTTTGTTTTCGCTTTTGCTTTTGTTTTTGTTTTCGCTTTTGTTTTTGTTTTCGCTTTTGTTTTCGCTTTTGCTTTTACTTTTGTTTTTGCTTTTGTTTTTGCTTTTGTGTTTGCTTTTGTTTCTTACTTTTGCTTTTACTTCTGTTCTTTCTTTTTTTAAAGAATGTTAATACTCAAGAGATTCTAATTGTAAGTATTTATATTTTCTTAGAGAGAACTATTTTAACTTGTGGGTTTATCTTCTCTTAAAATTTTTCTACTTCAAGGCTAAAACTTCAATCTTCTGTAATTACGTGTTCGTATTGGTTCCAAATTTGTTACTAAGTTTCGTTCACTAACGCCTTATAATTTAATTTCGGGATATTAAAACAGCTTCTTCAATTTCAAAATCTTAGAAAAATCTCAGTCGATTTTAAAATTTTCATAAATTTTCGTTAACAAAGTTCGATATACAATCTCATTTAATACTTTCGGATTAATGATTGGTCCCGTTTTTCATTTATTTACGAAAAAGTAGAAATAGAGAAAGCGAATCTTAGACGTTTGTATGAAAAAATTTTTGCAAATCTAGTTCTTTCTGAACAATCAGTTTAATTATTTTTTTTATATTACGTCTCAAAAATATCTTTCTAATTACTTTTGTAAATCGATACATTCGACAACTTTTTCCCACTCAAATTTTGAAAACTAATAATGACGATTAAAAATTTTATTTACAAACAGTGTCAACCAATTTTACAAATTAAAATTTATTTTTCAAACGTATTATTTGAACGTATTTTTTCAATGCATTATTTGAAGATATTTTTCAAATGCAATATTTCAAGGTATTTATCAAATATGTTATTTGAATGTATTTTTCAAATGCATTATTCAAACGTATTTTCTAAATGCATTATTTGAACGTATTTTTTGAATCTATTTTTTGAATGTATTTCTTGAACGTATTTTTTTAATTAATTTTTTGAACGTATTTTTGGAACGTATTTTTTGAATGAATTTTTTGAATGTATTTTTTGAATCTATTTTTTGAACATATTTTTTGAATCTATTTTTCAAGCGTATTTTCTAAATTTACTCTTCTTAATTTATTTAGTCTGAAATCTCGATTCAAGAGAGTTTATGGAAAATAATCTTGGCGTAATGTTTTTTAAGTGGTTGTCGATTGCACTTATAAAGTATAGAGTCTTTTCCCGATGGTTCTTGAAACTTTTAAAGCGAGTCGATTAGTAGCTGCATCTGAAACAGAAAACAACAAGAGATTTTAGACCGGAATAAAGCAGCAGTTAATTAATTAGTAGAGACTGAAGTAATTATGTAGAATGACAAGGAGTAACCCAGTTTATCTTAACTTAGGAACAACTATAAAATTTAAGAGCAGCCTTTCATCGAGTATATTTTTGTAAACGGAACCAAGCACTATTTAATATGCAGAAATTCTAAAAAACTCTAAAAGAAAAATGCCGACGACAATTATTTCTGTGTCACGTCCCCTTTTTCTTGATGAATTTATTTTTCTGAAACTGCTTTTAGACAAAAATATACGCCTGAATGCAAATATAAATGAACTTTATGCGCTCTTCTCGTGAAATGTCACGTGCACCCTTAGACGAAAATTTTGTTAGTTTTTTTTTTAAAATATTTTAATTGCGATTTCATTCATCGTTAGTTCGGGTTTTTATTTTTATTATTATCGGTTTAATATTTATGTTATTGCTATTATTATTACTATTATTATTATTATTATTAATATTAATATTATTATTACTATATTATTCTTATTATTATTATTTTTTTATTATTATTTTTATTATTATTATTTTTATTATTATTATTATTATTATTAAAATGTACAATAAAAATCTAAAAATAGATATAAAATACTGAGAAATAAAATTAAAGACAAAAATGTATAAGCGAATTTAAAAAATTCTCTTTGAAACGGACAAAATTTAATTTTGAGAAATTGAAGGAAAATTCTTTTTGAAGTTATTTTATGACTTTCATCCTTTTCCTACTTCTAACGTTTTATTTTATCCGTCTAAGTGTATTGGATATGACATCTAAGTTTTATTGCGATCTGAAGGAAAAAGGTTGGAATAAATATCTATAACTTACATACAGATATCGACATCTTAAACTTTAGGCATATTTCTAAAAACAGCAGTTTTTTGAAATTTAATCAATGAAACGGTCCACACGCATAACTATTATTAAATGTTGCATTTTTCTTTTTTGCATTTTGTATTTTGAATTTTGTATTTTGTATTTTGAATTTTGTATTTTGAATTTTGTATTTTGAATTTTGTATTTTGTATTTTGTATTTTGAATTTTGTATTTTGAATTTTGTATTTTGTATTTTGCTATTAAACTAAAAATTTTTCGAAATTGAATTGAATCGAAAGGATTAAATTTTGTATATACAACAATTTTTGGACAAACTACTTGTAAGTGTGAATAGGAACCGCAATAGTGATAATTGTCATTAGGTAATTGCGTCACAAGTTTGCTATTGCCTATTAGCGCATTCTCCAAAGTTTGGTTATACGATAGGAAAAGCTTATTACAAGCTTTCATCAACTTTGGTCTCGAAGGTCATTAACCTCGTTTCTCACGCGTGATTCAAGTTGAAACTTTAATTAGTTTTGAAACGAAAATGGTTGATTGTGGAAATGAAAACAAAATTGAAAAATCGCTATCTGCAAAATACAGAAAGTTTCAATGATAATAATTCTTATAATAATAATAATAATAATAATAATAATAATAATAATAATAATAATAATAATAATAGTGATAAGATTTTTTGTTATTTTAATTTTATTTATTGTTATTTTTTATTTTATTATTTTTTGATACAGAGAAAGGAAACAAATCTTCCTTATCATTTTATTAAAGTTTACTTCACAGTTTGTTTGAGAGTATATCAATACCAAAAAGTATCAATTTCATGTCAAAAATACCGATAACAAAATTTTGACAAATTTGATACTTTTGATGTTAGTTTAACATATTAGTTTAGTTTTGCTTCCTCGTAGAGGAAGTTCTGTTTATTTATTATTTATTACTTTACTAATTATTGTTTAGTTACATATTGTTATTTTTTGTTATTTTAACTAAGGCGCAGAGAGTTTAAAGAGAGCAAGTTTATTTCTATGTGGCCTGAACTGGTTTGACGAGCTTTTGTCTTTTTTTAACTTTTTGGCAAACGGACAACTAACCACTCATAGAGATATTGAGACAATCTCACTGAAAGTGCTGATAATGGAGTAGTTCTTGAATCGTCTAAAACATCTGTTCGTATATAGATCGTCCTCTAACGTTCTCCATCATTACCAGACAAATTTCTCCAAGTGGAATTAGTTAAAAAAGATATCAGAAACTATCGTTTTTTCTTTTAAAAAATAAACTGAGAGACAAGTAAAAATACAAAGAAAAGATTGGTAAAAAATGTACAACAGAAAATAAAAAAAAATGTAAAAGGAATGATTCATATTTCATCAGTAATAACACTAAAAATTCCAAAAATACTAAAAAAAATACTAATAATACTAAAATACTAATAATAATAATAACTAAATTATAATAACAAAATAATAATAACAAAATAATAATAACAAAATAATAATAACAAAATATTAATAACAAAATAATAATAACAAAATAATAATAACAAAATAATAATAACAAGGTAATAATAACAAAATAATAATAACAAAATAATAATAACAATAGCGACAGTAATAATGGTAATAACAATAAGTTAATAACAATAACATTACAGAAAAAATTGTCTAGTTCAAAAATCCAGTTAATTTAACTAGAAAAATTAGTAAGGAGATTTAAAACTCATTCTGGTTAATTTAACCAGACATTTTTTTATTACCGAAATTGTAAAAACATTGTCGATAATATCGCAATTTCAATAACAATAATGTAAAAATAATATTTGTGAGACGTTGGACTTTTAATTAAAAAATATGATATTTGGTTTAATTTATTGTGACTAAAAGTAAGAAAGATTTAAAACCAGACAGTAGAAAAAGCTAGCATAGACACCAAAGCAGGAAGAAAGATTTAAAACGAGGCAGTAGATAAAACAAAGATAGTCAGACTAACGTAGAAAAAAGATTTGAAACCAGACAGTAGAAAAAGTGAGCATAGTCGGACCAACGTAATAAAACAAAATTAAAAAGTAGAAAAAACAAGCACAGTCAGATCGAGAGATTAAAATCCAGTCAGTAGAAACAGCAAACATAGTCAGACCAACGCAGCAAGGGAGGTTAAAAAAACAGTAGATAAAGCCAAAATTAGCAGACCAAATGAAGAATAAGCTTGCGTTTCCTACTGTCTTATTTTAAATCTTTTTTTGTTCGGTGGTCTGACTATACTTGATTTTTCTACTTTCTAACTATTTTTTTTCTTTGGTTTGACTATGCTTGCTTTTTCTACTCTCGAAAGCTTTTTTTCGTTGGTCTGACTATGCTTGCTTTTTCTACTCTCTGGCTTGAAATCTACATTACTGAATTAATTGAAAGTGTTAATTCTGTCAAATAATTGGACAATAATAATAATAATTTATTTATTGTTGTAATAATGGATTTATGGTTCACTATATACAATTTCTAAACAATAAATTGTACATATGAGAGACTAATTAATGGAAATTGAGAGTATTAAGATTCACTTCTGTTTGGTAACGATTGGCTGACCAAACTCGTTAGTAACTACTTGTTTCTTATCTTATACGTGCACTTCCACCCTTGTGCACTTCCACCCTTATGCAATACCAGCGTACATAATGTACTCTGTACAAAATGCAATTTTCATTCTAATAAACTGTTAAATGTCTTTATATCCGTAAATCTAATACATCATTCATAAAACTTTACTTTTATTTCTTTAAATTAACATATATTACAACGATTGTATGCTTATGAACGATCCCTTATTTATCGCAATTGTTTATTTATTTATTTATTTAAGAGAAATGCACGGATAAAGAAACCCATAAAAATGTATGAAAAATGTAACAAGAATTGTTAAATATTTCGCAGTGTGCAATTTTTCATTTTTTTAAATTTTTGTATATTAAAGGGACTTTATGTGTCCGTTAATAAATAAACAAATAAATTATTATTGTAATTATCATTAATAATAATTAATTATTATTGCAATTATCATTAATAATAATTAATTATTATTAATTAAGAATTAATTAATAATGAATTATTATTAATTAATTATTAACATTGTTGATACTATATTACCATATAGTTTTCTGATTAATTTTAATTTTTCGTTCAGAAAAAGAACTACTGAATAAAATAACGAGGTTGAAAGGGTAAAAATGATTGTTCGGACTTATTAGTAGGTCAATATGTCAATAAGAAATTGACGGCATATGTAGGACGTTCAGAAGCATCTTCAAACACCTTATCACTCCTTTGTGATTTTTTACAATAAAAATTCCACTTTCATTACACGAAACAGTTTATGGCACATTTTTAAAAGCTATTAAACTCCTTCATTAATCTAAAATTCCTTTTTAATCAATTGTCTTCATTATTTATTTGTAAATACTCCAATTGATCAATTATTGTCATTCTTTTATTCACACATTTTTGAACATTTAATTCCATTTATTATATGAAAAATTTATAAAGGCGCACCGAAATAAACTGTCATTAATAAATCAATCACTGGTTAATCAAACAGGTTGTTAATGGCTTATTAAAATTCTATAGAAATACCTTACGACTGTTTATTCCTACTCTTTTTAAAAATAACAACAAAAGTATATATTTTTTTCAACAAATAATAAATTAATATTAATTAATATATTAATATATTATAATAAATTAATATTAATTAATATACTAATATATTATAATAATATATATTAATTAATATTAATTAATATATTATAATAATATATATTAATTAATATATTAATATATTATAATAATATATATTAATTAATATAAATTAATGTTAAATTATATATCTTGAAAAGTACACAGAAAAATGAAATTCTTAAACCGTTTATACAATCAGTTAATTTTGTGTCTTAAAACAAGACTAAGACATTTTTACTTTCTCATTAATAATGAGAATGTATTGAAAATGTGTGATTTTTTCGTCTTAAAATCAGTCCAAATTGACACTTATTTAAACGGTTCCAGCCAAAAATGGGCTGAAAATAATACTTCTTTTTTTCAGTGTATTTTTCAAAAAAATTTGATTGAAAAAACTATGTTCCAAAAAAGTATGATGGAAAAAAGTATTTTTGGAAAAAAGTATTTTTGAAAAAAATATCTTTGAAAAAAATATCTTTGAAGAAAATATGTTTGAAGAAAATATGTTTGAAGAAAATATGTTTGAAAAAAGTATGTTTGAAAAGAGAATTTCTTTTTTAAACTGTTGTTTGAAAAATACAGAAGTCCTTGCATTTTTTTGCACAGTGATGAAGAGAAATGATTGTGAAGAATGCATTATGCAAACAATATTATGCGCATTTAATAAATAATTGAAGCACGCCTCATTTATTGTTACGCTTCGCATGCAAGAAAGTGCTATTTATTTTAAATTTATACTTGCCATAGTTTCAAGTTATTTCAAGTATTACGGTCAGAGGTAAGCAATCGATATTTCACGAAATTTTAGCTTGTGCAATCGAACATTTTAGTGTCTCTTATAGTATAAATCTCGGCCGAAAATGGAAATAGTTCTCTTCAGTCACGCGAACATTTCAACGTAAATTTACTTTATAGTCCATGATAGATAAATCGTTTAATATTCTCTTAAACCACATCTTATAAAATAGCCAAAGATAAATTTACACATAATTATAAATTTATACATTATACCCTCCAAAAGTTATGGAGCATTTCAACACACGTGATAATTGCGAAATTATCTTTAAATTCAAAAATAACTATCAATGATTTTATCAATTATTTATCAATTATTAAAGATTTTATGAATTTTAAATATGTCATTTAAATTTTAGCGTCAAAAGTCATCTACTGTTTTAATACATCAATTTTTTTTATTCTTTTTATTTGATAATTATTACATAGCCCTTGATACAATAATCATTTAAGGGCACTATAAAATAACATTGTTTGATTGTGTATTTAAATATTTAGATTAGAAAGCGTTGATGTTTAAAAATGAATCGTTGTATAGAGTGTTAATTTATATAAATACAATTGTATAAATTGTGCGTAAAATTGTAAAATATTGGGTAATAATTAATTTGAATGCATTCTGAAAAAATGTAACAAAAGGTATAAAGATGAATTCCTTCACAGGAAATTGACAGGAATTTTTAAAACCACCAAAGAATGGAGATATATATCTGAAATTTCTCGGTAGACTGAGCAAGTAGAAATGTCCCGTTTTGCTCAGACAGTAGTGTAAAATATTTTTAGTCATTATTTCCAGAAGAGAATTCAATATACAATATAAAAGCTATTAAAGTAATTGCACATAATTAACGAGAATTTGAACTATAGAATAAAATAATTTTGTGAAGCTTATGTTAACTTTTTATTTCCAGTGTTAAAGTACACAATTCTAAATATTGTTAAAAATGTTTTGATTAATTTTTGATTTTCTAAATATTATTATTGATATTTCAATACATAATTCAAAGAATTTACAACACTGAGAGAAAAATGTGGTACTGGGTAACATAATGATTGTACCGGACAACAATCTAGATTGTACGGAGTAACATCTCTGATAGTACCTGGTACCATCAGAACCTAACCATCAAAATTCTATAATCCATTTCTCTCAGTGAATAGAAAATTATTAAGAAAAATAAATTGTTTAAAATTGAGTGAAACAAATTGACGATTTTCTGTATAGGATTTATATTTTGAAATTAAACACATTTTTGTTACTTTTGAATATATTGAAAATAAGATAAATTGAGTTTGCCAGTATTATCATTTGTAAATTTATGTAAATGGTCTTTCAAAAGTACGTCGTTTTCTTAGATCAGTTTGTCTATCAAATATATAGCGCATATAACTGTCTCATATAGTCACATATTTTATAGCTTCTCTTTATGTAAAATCCTGATGATAATGTATTAACATTTCACCAACATAACAAGCAGAGTATTTATTCATGCAGTTAATTGCACGTGAAGAAAATCACCGCAAAACTGTTCTGACGGAATCTGCGCTTTTTTAGAATAACATAAGCAAATTAATTGTCGTGAATTTTTCGTGAAATTAAAAAAAATGTACACTGAAAAACTTGTTTAGTAGATTTGACTATAATTTTAAATTACCTCAATAGGTCCTCAACGGAGTTTTTTTATAATACTATAATTATAGTATTAATATATATTAATATTATTAATATTATAAATATTATAATTAGTTAATTAATTAATTATACAAATTAATTATTATTATTATTTTTATTAAACAATTGTAATAAATAACACTGCAAAAACAGGCGTCTTGATTTGAGACGTTTAGGTGGTCATTTTTAAGACGTTTATTGCCGTCTTATATAAGTGTCTTCGTTTAAGACGTTT
>WNHD01006521.1:0-10203 GCA_011057455.1 Ganaspis sp. Gsp50 | reverse complement strand
TTTTACTTTCAAAAATGTCCATTATTTCTTACAAAAATAATCTTTTTTAATCTTTCTTTTTTTATTGTACTCTAGACTTCCTATAGAAAAGATTTCATGTAGTTAAAGCGAGGGAAAAATTGTTTAAACTAATTTTATAAATAAACAAATTTTGCTGGGAACAATAGCCCCGTACTTGGGGCTATACAACTTTGAAATTTTATACCTTCGAAAAAAAAGTTTTCTTTTCTTATCTAACATATAGAAAGTCTTCAGAAGGATGTTCCCGACGTAACTCCATAGTAATTTTCTTTTTTCTTATTAAATCTGAATTTTAGTAAAGAATTGAGTAAGAAAATAGCATTTTCCTGGGACAAATAGCCCCGGTTGACGGTACTTCAAAATAGTTTACACTTTTTTTAAAATATTAGTATTTGAAGTATATATAATAATATAATCTTTATTTTCAGCCATTCAGGCCCATAAACGGACTTGGTTTACATTCTTTTTTATAATATCTTAACCTATTTCACTCATTCCTCTAAAAAATAAGTATTTTTTTACAATATAGCATTTGGTTGCTATTATCTAGTAATACTGTCATTTACATTTTTTGTGTTGTCATCACTGCCATATACAAAGTGCTATTCTATCATATTTACATTTAGTTATAACATATAGTAGGTATACATTATTTACATTTTATATTCTTTTCTAGGTTATACATACATTTTTATCTTCCATTATTAGTATTTTAAGTATTAAATAAGGTATAAAAGATTTTAAAATATTTTAAAGGTATTTACAAAATAAGTATTTATTTTAAGCACTTTAAAATACTTCAAACTATTTATAAATATTTAAAATTACTTTAAAACATTTACAAATACTTCCCAACACTTTAAAATATTTTAAAATACTTAAAATTACTTTAAAATAAAAAAAAAGAGAAGTTGTTTAAGGAGTACAAGGCAATAAAGAAAGATGGTGGCTGAAAGGAGGGTATAAAACCGTAATCGGTAGTACCAAAAGAAACTAAAATAAAAAATACTTCAAAATATTTCCCAATAATTCAGATTATTTTAAAACACTTCAAAATATCTAAGAATACTTCAAAAACTTTAAAATATTTCAAAATATTTAAAACTAATTTAAAATATTTCAGACTACATACTTCAAAATACTTAAATTTACTTTAAAATGTTTCCAATTCATTTAAAAACACTTAAAATGTATTTAAGATATTTCAAAACATTTAAAACTAATTGAAAATACTTCAGACTACTTCGAAATATTTCAAAATATTTTAAAATACTTTTCAATACTTCAAAACATTTAAAAATAATTTTTGAATTACTTTAAAACATTTTTAAATACTGTCTAATACTTCAAAATATTTAACAACAATTAAAAAGATTTAAGAATACTTCGAAATACTTATAAATATTTAAAAATATTTAAATATGCTTAAAATTACTTTCAAATACTACTATATTACTTTAAAAGACTTCAAAATATTTAAAGATACTTCAAAATAGTTCACATTTTTTAAAAATATTACTATTTTAAGTATTACATAAGGTATAAAATATTAATATTTCAAAATATTAGAAAAATATAAAATAAAATAATATAATATAAAATATAACAAATATTTTAAAATATGTTAAAGGTATTTAGAAAATAAGTACTTATTTTAAGTACTTTAAAATACTACAAAATATTTATAAATCTTTAAAATTACTTTAAAATATTTCCAAATACTTCCTAATACTTCCAAATATTTTAAAATACTTCAAAATATCTAAAAACACTTAAAAATCTTTAAAATCTTTTAAAATACTTCAAAATACTTCATAATATTTCAGACTACTTTAAAATACTTAAATTTACTAAAAAATACTTCCCAATGTTTCAACATTTTTTAAAATACTTTAGTACATTTAAAGGCACTTAAAATCTCGTTAAAATATATCAAAATTTTTAAAACTATTTAAAATACTTCCGACTACTTCAAAATATTTCCAAATAATTCAGATTATTTTAAAATACTTCAGACTACTTCAAAATACTTAAATTTTTCTTTAAAATATTTGCAAATATTTCCCAATGTTTTCAAATTTTTTAAAATACTCCAATATATTTAAAAACATTTAAAATGTAGTTAAGATATTTCAAAAAATTTAAAACTACTTTAAAGTACTTCACACTACTTTAAAATACTTAAAATTACCTTAAAATATTCAAAAATACTTAAAACTACTTCAAAATACTTCAGACCTTTTTCAAAATACTTAAAAATATTTAAAAATGCTTTAACATATTTTCAAATACTTGCCAATACTTCAAAATATTTAAAAAGATTTAAAAACATTAAAAAATACCTCATAATACATATTTAAATATCTTAAAGTTACTGCAAATTGTTTAAAATCTCTACTATTTGATAATAACAATAACGTGTTACAGTAGTGCATCGGACTATTATTGTTTGGACTTACTTACACTATGTATTAAATTGTTCTTCACGTATATATGTGAAATAAAATACTTTTTATTACTTTAAAAGACTTCAAAATATTTCAAAATATTTAAAAATATTAGTATTTTAAGTATTAAATAAAATACAAGATTTTAAAATATTATAGTTTTTTCAAAATGTTTTAAAAGCATTTAAAATACTTCAAAATACTTCAAAATATTTCAACTGATTTTAATATTAAATATAATGACCTTGAGTAATTTAAATTCTATAGATTTTTTTTTCAATAAGCCTATAAGAGCATTAATTAAAAAACTTTCATTTTTTCAAAAGAAATTCAAAATCTTACAAAATATTGAAAAATTCATTTTTTAACACACACACACACAAAATATCATGTACATTTTTCTATTTTTCTCATGGAGATCATGGAAAATTCATTGAATGAAAGGAACTCAATTATGAATTTTTAAATTAATATAGCTAGAAATTAACTAACCTTATTTAAGTTTTTAAATATTACAATGTTATTCTTTTTTTTCTTCTTTCCAAATTCATCTTTTTTGGAAGAAAATTCCCTTTTTTAAAATTAAAAATCCCCTTTTGCACTTAAAATGGAAAGAGAAAACGACTGTGATCCCTGATATTGCGATGCCTATCAAAATTTAGCCGCAACCACCTGTAGTTGTGAGTGTATTAATCAATTTTATGTGAATAATTACCCTCAGGTTTTTGCGAAAAATACTAATATGAAGGAGTATTGTCAACTGAATTGAAAAATAAATGGTTGCCTAATTTTTACCTGCCGCAACTTCAGGTTGCCAGGTATTGAAATGTGCTCATAAATATATTTTATTTTGTGGGCTGTGTAATTTCCATTATAATTCTATATTTTGAACCCTCAGAACTTTATAATCTATAATTTGAAAATTTTCGGAATATAATTTTATAGTTTAATATTTATTTGAAAGTTCATAATTTTTTACTAAAAAAACGCGCGCAGAAATTTTAAAAGTTCAAAAAGTTTGTGCTGAAGTAGTATGTATTACCAAATGTAATCTATTTTCTGATTTTTCCCAATAAGACAAACTTTAATTTTATCGTCCATTATTATTTATTTCAAAGTTCAAACAGATTTTGCACCAAATTCATTGCTAAATTAAAGATAGTTTCTGTCTTTTTTTTGGAGACAAATAGTAATCGTGATTACGATACTTTTTAGTTTTAAATCAATACAAATATTTGTATTGATACAAATATATATATATAGTATTTATACAAATATTTTGTATTTATAGTACAATAGAAACAATTATAAATTCATATGGTACCGAATTATCGTTGTCTTGTGTATTTATTCTACTCGTGTAAAAACTGCAATAAAACAGAAAATGCAATTGAATGTCACGTGAAAATTGACCTGGAAAATTAATGGAAAATTAAACCATGTATAGCAACACTGTAATTGAAAAACTTGCTTTTCTTTCTTCATTGTTTATAACATCCTGTTAAAATAGATCCAAATATCACAGCATTTCTCAACAAAGCATTTTTTTTCTTGACTCGGGCCGATATTTTCTAATCGTATTTAAATCCGACCGGATAATAAATTCATTATCTTTATTATATAGTACAAAAGGATGTTGATTGTAAGATTTTATCAAATTACCAAATAAGTATGCAAATTTATTTCCCGTTGAAAATTAGAATTCCAGACGTTTCGTTTTCGCTAACTTATAGAGAAAGCTTTGTTTTTTCGATCTAGATAAAAGACTGGTGGTCTTAATAATGATTGGATAAACATGATAAATAGAACAATTACCTGAATATTTCTTGGAAAATGACCGAGTATACAAGACCAATTGAAAGATAAGGCCTTAGACCGACAATTGTATACCAAACTATTGAAGATACTAGTAATGATGATAACCAAAAAAATGCACTTGCTATTAATATAATAATTCTAATAGGTTCTATAGCAATTGTCATTCCAAACATTATTAAAGGAGGCCCAAAAGCCAGAAAAGCACAACCGAAAAAGTCCATTACAGTCATCCTGAACTTGTTTGAGACCGTTATTCACGGTCGTTTTAGTATCACAAATAAAAACTCGTGTATTTCTAAAAAATTTCACACTCTAATATTCAAATCGTTGCACATCCTGATTCACATATTCCAGACTTTGATTAAAAACAATGGCAAATTTAAGATTTTATTAGTTGTCATCAAGTGGTCAGGGACATGATCCAAGATCCCACGGGGAGTTTTCTATAAAGATTACTTCACATTCAGTATAACTGCAAGATGTAACTGAACGTAACTTACGTAAAAAACGTTGAACATCCCGCATTGTCAAGGAGGGGAAGTGTGACGGTAAAATTGTTTCAACTCTCAAAGCTACATATTTGTAAAAAATGTGCCTCCTTTCCTTCTGTATTTGTTGTTAAAAAATGTTTAAAGTTTGCTAAAGTTGCTTAAAGTTTGTGTTAAATTTCAAAAAAAGTCTGTACTAAATTAATAATTGTAAATTTTGAGGTTTCTGCGCATCATAAATCCAGTGCAAATACGATGCGCAGAAAAATTTGGAAGGAAGGCATTCATGCATTTGGGTGCAATAAAACAAAATTGAAAAAGATGTTTTAACGAACTTGACAAAATATGTAATAAATTTATGATTAGGGTGCTTTCACACCATCGAAAAGAGAGCAAGTGAGAAAGACTGATTGGAAACTGGACAATTCGAGCTAAAAAAGAAATGGTAATTTTCAACAAGTTTCAACAAATTTGTACAAATGTCGATAAACTTTTTAAAAGAAAAATGAATTTCATCATTTCGATGATATTCTTGTTGCGTCAATTCCGAAATTTCTACACTCAATTTATATTTACTATATTTTTTGTTATGTGCTTGGAAATTGGTGGCGTATGAATAGTGCTTAAAAACAGTTGATTACAATTTCCAAAATCCCGCCAACTTCAGCCATCTCTTTCGCAGGTCGCAGCGGGTCGCAGTTTACATGCGAGTCGGAAGCGTAGTTCAATCGTAATTATATATTTTTTTGAACCAAGAAATAGAAAATGTGAATTTTACCAATTCAGTACTGAATTTAGCTACTGTTAATTGCTTCATTACCAATTACTTTTACTAAGGTGATTTAGTTTCTTATTTTTAGTTTCTCTGTAGTTTTTGTTACTCTACCGCGTGCTTGCGGCGAACAACCTAAAAACAAATTATGGCCAACGTATCTCTTGACAAAGACACATTTTTTCGGCGCATGAAGCGTCTCTACGCCGCTTGGAAGGTAAATATTTACAATTCAGCTTGACAAGCACCTATAATTTTCATTATTGATCGTATTTTTCCACTTTTAAACAGGATGGAAGTTCACTCCCCGATGACAGTTTTAGTAGAATGGATTGTCTCGTCTCTGCCGTTGGCACCGACGAAGACATCGTCTACAGCAAATCAACGGCACTTCAAGTAATTTTTCTATTTTTCACTTTCTATATTTTGTTTTTATAATACATTTGTTTATAATACAACTAAAAGAGGGCCAATTTGTGTTAAAGGAGAAATTATCAAAGTATTACGTACTTTTTGTTTGAAAGGGTTTTATAAATTCTTTTTGCTTTTATAAATTAGTGTGAATTTGTATATTTAAAATATGCAATGTTAGGGACTTGTCAAGTGTGAAAGATTTTATGAAAAATGTTATTTGTAGACATGGCTCTTGAGTTACGAGCTTGCCGACACTATTATGATTATGGCAGAAGAAGCCATCTACTTTTTGGCCAGTAAAAAGAAAATAGAGTTTTTGAGGAAGGTGGAAAACACGAAAAATGAGGACGGAGACATTCCTCCTGTAAAGCTTCTCGTTCGAGACAGAGTAAGTATTTGCCTATTATTTCAAATCATATTAAAGAGCTTTTGTTCCTTATAGTTTATTATTTATACGTTTATTCATAAGTATGTATCATCTTTCGACCTTTTACATTTACTATTTATATACTCTTTTATCATATTTATTCTTTCTCTTAAATAATTTTTATACCTATTCCCATAATTTTCTTATCCTGTTTTTAAAGCATTTTAATACTCTTTTTAGTCATTTTTACATTCTCATCAATGAGAGTGTATTTTACTTAAGTTTATATCGTTAAAGTAAATTGAGTATTTTATTTTTAATTTCAGTCTGATGAAGATAAGGCAAATTTTGCGAAACTCATTGAGGTCATTAAGGAGAGCAAAAAGGGCAAAACATTGGGTGTTTTTTCGAAAGAAAATTATCCTGGAGCTTTTATGGATGCTTGGCGCGCTGCTTTGAAAGCGGAATCTTTTGACACTGTATGCTCATTTTGCGAAATATCTGCATTTTTTAATTTATTGAATTTTTATAAAATTGTTTTCTTTTAAAATTGTTTTTTTCCAGGTTGATGTAAGTGCTACCGCAGCTTATGTTATGTGTCCGAAAGAAGATACTGAAATCCTCACAATAAAGAAAGCTTGTCTCGTTTCTGTTGATGTCTTCATGAAGTACCTCAAGGAGCAAATAATGGAAATTATCGACTCCGACAAGGTTTGCACCATTCTTTATTGTAATCTATTTGCTATGCGGCAAATTTCGTATAAATTTGTAAATTATGTATTGTAATTTTAGAAAGTAAAACACTCTAAACTTGCGGAAGGTGTAGACGCAGCCATTTCAAATGACAAATACGTTTCTGGCGTGGATGTCTCGCAAATAGACATGTGTTATCCTGCGATTATCCAAAGTGGAGGAAATTATTCCCTAAAATTCAGCGTCGTTAGTGATAAAAACATTCTTCATTTTGGAGTAATTGTGTGTTCCCTTGGAGCCAGATACAAATCTTATTGTTCAAATATCGTCAGGACGATTTTGGTCAATCCGACTAAAGCAATCGAGGTAAATTACAATCTTTTATTAAAAAATATTATGAATAATATTATGAAAAATATTATATTGTTAATATTATTGAACAATAAATATTAATATTATTGAACAATAAATACTATTAATATTATTGAACAATAAATACTATTAATATTATTGAACAATAAATACTATTAATATTATTGAACAATAAATATTATTAATATTATCTTTTATGTAATATCGCGCACTAGATTAGTAAATAAAGCATAAAATAATTCGGAGGGAGAGTATAATAAAACTACATGACAATTTCAGGAAAATTATAATTTTCTCTTGCAATTAGAAGAAGAGATTTTAAAGAAATTAACCGCAGGAACCAAGCTCTGCGATGTTTACGAAACTGGTGTGAAATTCGTAAAAGATCAAAAGCCATCAATGCAGGAGCACATGACGAAGAATTTCGGTTTCGCCATGGGAATTGAGTTTAGGGAAAGTTCCCTTTTACTGGGACCAAAAACAAACGCTGTTGCAAAAAAGGGAATGGTTTTCAACGTCAATGTTGGTCTTTCTAATTTAAGTAATCCGGACGCTAAAGAAAAAGAGGGCAAAACTTACGCACTTTTCATAGGCGATACTGTTATGGTTAATGAGGTAATTATCACTAATTAATTCTATTCGAAAATTGAATAATTCTTTTCGAAAATTGAATGATTTTGTTGACAAATTGTTTAGGGACAAGCGGCGTCAGTACTGACTCCCTCGAAGAAGAAAGTAAAAAATATTGGAATTACCTTCAAAGAAGATGAAGACGGCGACGAAAGTGAGGTTGAGGAAGAGAAGCCGAAAGAAATTTTAGGAAGAGGAAAGAGAACGGCTGTTATTGAATCGAAATTAAGAACTGAACACAGTTCCGAAGAGAAACGAAAGCAGCATCAAAAGGAATTAGCGCAGCAACTCAATGAAGCCGCTAAAGCCCGATTAGCCCAAAAATCAGGCGCTAAAGAACAAGAGAAAGTACGAAAATCGACAGTTTCCTATAAATCTACCAATCACATGCCTAGAGAACCGGAAGTTACTGACCTTAAGCTTTACGTTGGTAAGTTAATTTCTTGCAATTTCTCGAATCTTGAAATTTGAATATGAGAAGAATGGACGATTTTAACACTAGGATTTTTTCGATACAGATTTATTTTTGGTCAACAAAAGAATTTAATTTATTATTTTTTTTAGATAAGAAATACGAAAGCGTAATTTTGCCAATTTATTCGTATCCTGTACCATTCCACATATCGACTATTAAGAATATATCGCAGTCCGTCGAGGGAGATTATACGTATCTTAGAATAAACTTTTTCCACCCTGGCGCAACAATGGGACGTAACGAAGGAGGAACTTATCCGCAACCTGACGCCACGTTCGTTAAAGAAGTGTAAGTAATAAAATAATTAAAGTTAAATAATATTTTCAATTAATTTTATATTAATTATTATATTTTCAATATAATAATTAACGTCAGGTTAATCAATTTCAATCATAATAATAAATTATAGCAATGTAAATAAGCAATGTAAATATTAAGTGCACCTTTAAAAATTTAATAAATTTTTCATTTCAATTTGCAGAACCTATCGGAGCACAAATACCAAAGAACCTGGTGAAATTTCAGCTCCGTCTTCGAATTTGAATACGGCTTTCAGGCTAATCAAAGAAGTGCAAAAGAAATTCAAGAACCGAGAAGCTGAGGAGAAGGAGAAGGAAGATCTTGTTAAGCAAGACACTCTGGTTCTTTCGCAAAACAAGGGCAACCCTAAGCTGAAGGATTTGTACATTCGGCCAAATATTGTCACCAAGAGAATGACGGGAGGACTCGAAGCTCATACGAACGGTTTTCGATACACGTCCGTAAGAGGAGATAAAGTTGATATCCTCTACAATAATATTAAAAACGCCTTCTTTCAACCCTGTGATGGCGAAATGATTATTCTTCTTCATTTCCACTTGAAGGTATTTTAACAATTTTTTCTTTGTATTTTTATTGAAAGAGAAAAACTAGGAAAACTGCACGCGTAAAATTCTAACGAGTTTTTGCCTTTTTAAGCGAAGGATTCCAATCTTTCTATATTTAAAAAAAATGATTTTTTAATTTACTTCCTATATTTTCTAACGCTTTTATATTAAAATTAATGGCCCGTGCAATGAGAAAATAAATGAGAAAATAAAATTAGTAATTACAAACTGATTTAACTAAATTGAAACTGAATTATTATCAACTGATAAACAATTATAAATCAGAAATTCTATTTATTCTTTGTTTTTTGTAAATTAACTATACTTTTTTCTGTTCAGCACGCTATCATGTTTGGCAAGAAAAAACACGTGGACGTTCAGTTTTATACAGAAGTAGGAGAAATCACGACAGATTTAGGAAAACATCAGCATATGCACGATCGCGATGATCTTGCTGCGGAACAATCGGAACGAGAGCTCAGGCATAAATTGAAGACCGCATTTAAAAGCTTTTGTGAAAAGGTGAGTATCCCTTTCTTAAAAAGTAGTTTTATTTTAAACAAAGTTCTTGTAAACAAAAAGTTTACAAAAGTTTTTTTAAAAAACAAAGTTTCTTTTTTAAGAAAAAAATAATGAACAAGCAAACATTTGATATTTCTTCTTCAATTTAAGTCGCCTTGGTGAATCAGGATTTCTGCAACTTTGGAAAACATGGAAAACCTGGAATTTTCATGGAATTTTATTATTCCTCATGGAATCATGGAAATCTCATGGAATTTCCATTTATATCATGGAAATTAATTTTTTTATTTAATTTCTTTACTTTATGATGTTTATTGA
>WNHD01006517.1:0-12251 GCA_011057455.1 Ganaspis sp. Gsp50 | reverse complement strand
GTAGTTAAAATTGCTCTAAAAATGGTAGTTTTAACTACTTTTTTTCCAACTACACCAATATGGTTCCTGCTACCGACACTTGTTTTTTCAGTGAAGTTTAGAAACTTGAGGAAAGGTTGTCAATGTTGATGCAAGTTTGGGTGCTGTGGGGGTCTTTATTTAATCACAAAAAAGTCCATTGAGCTGATATAGCCCCACACTGGAGAAAAAGCTTGTTTAAATCAAATAAACATTTATATTATATACACTAGAAATAATAAGTGCTATTTGAACTCTAAAATCGTGTTAAAACAATACGAAACAAATATAAACCCAGTAAAAGGGCGCCACCGTCTATGTACTTAGGCATTGGTTCAAAATAAATCGAAACGGATTTAAACTAATTTGTTTTCTGTGTACACTATCAAATACATGTTTATTTAATTCAAATAAATGTTTGCTTGATTAGAAAAAATGTTATTCATATATTCTTAACAAATTTGTTACAAAACGTTGTTTGTTCGTTGTTTGTTTGAATCAATCATAATTTCTGTAGCATCAAATAAATATTTGTTTGTATTAAATAAATATTTGTCTGTATTAAATAAATATTTGTCTGTATTAAATAAATATTTGTCTGTAATAAATAAATATTTCTTTGACCATATATCAAATAAATTTTTGTTTGATTTATAAAGAAACATTTTTTCCGCTTATTTTAGAAAAACCAAAAATACAACAATTTTTAATAAATTTTTACTAAATACTTGTCAATTTCTTTTAATAAAGGAGAGCAATTGAAAATGTTTCCGAAAATAAGTAAACTACACTAAAAAATGATTGATTAAAATAACTAGGATTCTGGTTTAATAAGCCCTTACTACTTTTTCTGGTTAAAGTAACCAGAACTTCTAGTTCCTTTAACCAGAATTTTGGTTAATTTGACCAAAATTCTGGATATATTTACCAAAATTCTATAGTTAATTTAATCTGAAAAAGTAGTAATGGCATTTTTTATCATAATTGTAGTAATTGTGTAACTAAATTTTTTCAGTGCATTAAATTCAGAATTACTTTCAGTTTATTATATAAAGTATATTGAATTCTTTTTCAATTAGTATTGAAAATTAAATTAATAAATTAATATTAAATTAAATAAATACTGGGATTAAAAAATAATAAAATTTAAATAAAATAAGCTGCTACGTTTCATCCTTTTTTGTAAATAAAAGTAAGAATCATTTAAATTTATTTATTAAAATATTACGTATTTTAAAATTTATTTATAATTCATACTTTTTAAATCTGGATTTTTAGATATTGAATAAGAAATTTCTTTTGTATAATTAAAATAACTTTTCGGAGATTTTACACATTTCTCTAAATCTTGGACAGGAAAAATAAATAATTTTCAGCGAAATAATTTCTTAAGATTGTTCTCTTTTAATGAACTGTTTATACACAACGGGATTTATAGTTAATAATAGTAACAGTTATTTAACAAAAGATTTTACATTGATTTTGTCAATTTAAATAAAGTGATAATATTTTGTGCCTAAAACTATACTCAATTTAACGAAAATGATAATATTTTGTACGTAGATTAATTATTATTTCTTTATAAATATAGTTTTCTGTATATACTTAAAATAATAATAATAATTAATCTATTGAAGAAGATTCAATTATAATATTTTCCACTTATTTTTAACAGCTAATTAGTCACTTACTCATTTCGAATGATCATGATTTATTTTCAACCAATAAAAATTATATAAAGTAAATTCAAATAAAATAAATAAATTCAAATAGATTTCAACAAATAAATAAAAAAAAATTGCATATTAAATCTTTGTCCTTAATTTAAAAAAGGTTTTCAATTGTAATTTATAATAAATTTTATTATTGATAAACTATATTGCATCTTTTTGCTAATAATTATTTATGCTTTGATGAATTGTTTTTTTATTTAATCATTATTATCATTGTCAATTAATAATTATCACTACTAAATTATTTTTTTATTCATTAAAAAAAAACAGTAATGAGATTATTACTGAAACATTAAACCCTGTGGACAACACATGCCTAATTTATTAATTTGAATTTTTATTGTTTTATTTAAATCAAATTGATTTTTCAAATAAAGTTAAATTACTATAAATGAGTCAATATAAGTAAATAAAAAATTCATTAAGCAATAAATGTAAGAAGAGCAGAAAAGACGAGAAGTCTCATCAAATATAAAAATTTCAGCAATTTTGCGAAAACAGCGCACCCTAACACCAACGAAGAATAAAGAAACGAGGAAAGCAGCAGAAAGGGGTGGATGTGTTAAAAAGGAAGGAAACGAGTAAGGGCGCAGAGAATTCGAGAAGAAGTGGAAGGGAGGCATTAAGAGGGATTGTGGCAATGGTGTTGCTGACCTGACGACCGCTCTAACCTTGCGTCCCGACACCCCGCAAGAAGATTAAATTTTATCTCACGGATTATTACAAGAAGCTCTTGAGCTATAAGCATCAAGCAATCTTGACTTTTTGAAGAATAAAGATTTTGGATGAACTTCCAAAAAGTTTACCATTTTTATTATAACCTCCTTGCTCCACATTCAAAGTTTTCTGGAAGCTTTAGACCGGATTTAATTTTTAGTTTCACATTCTTAACCTTAATAAACAAAAATTAATAAATCGTTTAGCAAATTTATTGTAGTGTCTAATAAAGATTTCTTTACCACAATAAATATAAATTTTAATTATATTTTTTACACAAGTATATTTAAACAAATTACACTCTGAATAAATTGCAATAAAGAATACGTAGATTATTCGCATTGAAATTTGTATTTTGGTTTCTTTTAAAATGTAAATAAAATAGAATTTAAAAAATATGTATTCGATTCTTGGTCGCGGATATTTAAGAGACCGGAAATACTTCGGAGTCATTTTTGAATGTTCATATAAGGTTTAGGGCACATTCAGACCTCGGCATGTAAATTTGAATTTTCCGTCATTCTCACTCTCATTCATGATCTTTGTCTATCTCATTGCTGTCTGCACAGCCAGCCGAGCTCTGAACGTACCTTTAGTCACGTTCTTAGATTTAATATACCTTATTTTAAATAGAATATTGTTTCTACCTTGAAAAAATTACTTCAATTTCATCCTTTTTTGATCAAGTACCAAAACAATCCAAGATTGCCTACTTGCAGGGGCCGATGATCGTCCACTAGGTTGAGGTTAGGATGTAAAGATTCACATTTAGGAACATTTCTTGCTCAGATCACTTTCCCGAACTTCACATCACTCACAAAATACACATTTAGGTTAAAAATTAACTGTAAAAACACAACATTTATTTAAAAGTAGAAGCTAAGTGTTCCACCGCATTGGCAAATTCTAAACAAAAATTTCACTGCAAAATCAATAGCGGAGTTTCTAATTTCACTGAAATCTTTGAAATCGCTCGTAATTCTCGCAAATCACCATAAAATTTAACACTATTAGACACAAAAAGATTGATTAATTGTAAAAATGTTGTCTTCTGTTACAATAAAGTCTTGGCGGTTCGAAAACTAGAAGGAAACTGCTCAAGTCAAATCAATAACTAATAGATTAGGTTAGAAGTCACTGGATATTTAATAATTACTCAAACAATAACAAATATTTACAAAAATATCGTTAGAATTGCAATATAATGTATTAATGTCCAAATTCATTCAAGAAATTCATGGAGTTTTAAAAAGTTCTTACAGAAATAAGAATATTGATTTGACTAGTGTCGTGGGAGGCAAAGAACGCGAATTTTGATTGCAAAGCGGTTGCCTTCTTTCAGGCGCACTGAAAATATTTGGTAATTAATTGGAGGTTATGCCATTCAATTATTCAAAAGATATGATTTTATATAAAATACGCTTGATTGACGTTAGAATACAACGATTTTCGTTTAGTTTCTATAAAATTCAACCTCAGAATCACAAAATTTAGTTTAAACCCCCAATCCAATGGGTTGTGAAATTTTTTACGATTATCGACAAAAAACAAGCCCGGAGTTGAAATAAACTTGAAATAACCGTTAAAGACTCAATACTTTTTGGAATTAATGCAAAATTTAGTGTTAAAAAGTCGAAAAACACCATTATTTTTGCAAATTTCGACTAGCGTGGCGCAGGACGGTTGAACCAACAAAGGCTCGTTCGAAACTAGCGGGAACAAGTTCGTTGACTTCGACTTCCGTTTCTGTTTGTTAACAATGTTAGCCTTTTAAACAAGAAAAATTTTAAATTCTAATAAATAGGAAAATTAATATTTGATGAAATCTAGTTAATTCAGGTATTTTGTACAAAGAAATATAAAATTTTAGAAAAAAGGATGAAAATGGTGGGAAATTACCGGAAAACGTTTTGGATTCAAATAAGATTAGCGGATGCTGATTGGTTGCTTCAGTTAGGCGGGAAAATCAATGTAAGTTTGAATGACATTTATTTCATAATTTTTATGCAGTGCATTTAAATAAACTAAATTAATGTTTTAAACACGCATAGCACTTGCTTCAATTAAAAATATAAGTTATTAATTAATTACGGATACAGAAAAATTAATTAATTACGGACACAGAAAAATTAATTAATTACTAAATCATAATTTTAATATACATTTAAAAAATAAATTAATACTAATATTATTATATATTATTATAAAAACATTTTGAACAATCATAAATTAATAAAATTATACTTAATGGATAGTTTAAAAGTATAAATAATTATAAATAACTTTGTCAGTAAAGACAAAGTTGAAAATAATTTATTACTTTTTAGTTTTAATTAAAAATAATAAAATATAAATATTTAATATTGGGGAAAATTCTTTGAAGAAATATTAGTAATCAGTGATAGAAGTGATGTAAATTTAAAAAGTAGTTTATTAATAATATACATTGTAATATAAAACCATCATAATTTGTTAACATTTTTAATAAAAATAGCTTGGTATAGAAAAGATAAAAAACTTTTAAAAAATGTGATGTTTCCAAGATCAATGAAAAAATGAAATTTATTGTAAGCATAAAATAAGGAAGAATGAATAGAAGCTTAGAGCTCAATTAAAATTGTGTAAATTTAATGAAAACGCCGAAAAAGTTACATTGAAATATAGACTTACATTCTCAAATGAAAAACCACGCTAATTAATAGCTGGGGATAATAGTCGACATCATATTAATGTGATTACAAATACAAAACGAGTAAAATTTATCAAATATTTTTTAAATGTCACACAGTTTTGCACTCATGTGCACTTTTTCAACAAAAAAAAGAACTTGTATACATAAATATTCTCTTCATTTAAACAATTAAAAACTGAACCATAATCTAAATGTAACTTTTCGTCATCGAAAGCTTATTATGCGAAACTTTCCTAGAAAAATACCTTTACTATACGCTCATGTCAACAGTACGAAGTATTCAACATGTTATATGAAAAGTTCACCTGCCAAATGTCATACAAAATTTATAATTGCCATTTTTTCATCTTTTTTTTTTTACTTTTCGCTACTTGCATAACAAAATATTTAATGTACGTAATCAAACTAACACGTTGAGAAGTGTGTCTCTCTAACACAGTATCTTAAAAGCAAAATTTTTAATATATTCTTTAACGCTTAAAAAACAAGACAGATTTTCGTGCACTGAAGTTATAAAGTACATACTTGATTTAAATTCAATTACAATATAAATTAATTAACTAAATTTCTTATAAAAATATAATAAATCGTTCAATCATGTCAGCAACAAAAAGCAAACCGGACTCTTTACTAAATTTAATCATTTAATTCAAATGTCAAACGTTTACTGAAATATAATTTGCAAATTTTACAAAGAAAAACGTTACAAAAGCAATAAATTCTCTTTACAAAAAACGGATAGTTAGAAATTTTTAACGAAAGTAGCATATTATTATTTATAATCAAGACTAGTCTTTTTGTGCAAATTTATTCAGATTTCTGTATATTTACTCAGATTTCTGCAAATTCATTTAGATTTGTGTATTATCTCATTCAGATTTGAAATCGATCCCCAGCTTCTAGGCCACGAAATCAAAGTTCCCGAAATGTTTCAGGTTATTGTAACTTTTATTACAAGCTAATGTCCCAAACTATATATGCTGCGGTATATATTCGACGCGAATTTCCCGATTCGTGAAGCGTCCTCGTAAAGCATTTGTTGTTTACTCGATAAAGTGTAACTACACTTATGTTTTACTATTAACATGTGAAATTAGCTAGCATCTGCGGGGGTATATAACAATTATTTTAGGTACATTGTTATAAATATACTATATTAAACGAAGGTATATAAGTGACATTATTTACAGGAAGAGCTCTCATCTGAACCTGCCAGTTATCATTACATCAATTAAATCTAATATGGACAACTATTATTTGCAACTCTCGTATGAAAACATTGTAAAACATTTATAAAAGACACAGTAAAAAGTAGTCTCCTCGTATTGAAAAATGCTAAATATCGGTAAGTACTGAAAATACAAGTCTCTCGGATATTTTAAGAATCAATTCTCTAATTTTTATATTTCATTTAATTATTTAAAATGTTGCAAAAAAACGGATTATGCCTATTTACACTGACTTTCGTGCTTAAATAGAAATATGAGCATTCTAGAACATTGTTCACTGAGCAATGATCTATGTTGACCTTGATGATCTACAACGATCCTCGTGATCTACATTGAATTTGACCAACTACGTTAAATTTGACAATCTACGTTAAATTTAACGATCTACGTTAAATTTGACAATCTACGTGAAATTTAATGATCTACCATGAATTTAACGTCCTATGTTGAATTTAACGACCTAAATAGATTTTGACGACCTATATCGAAATTTACAATTTAAAATCGATCCTGAATTTCTATAGAATTTAATGATCTATATCAATCATGATCTACAATATCGATTTTGTCAAACTATACTGATCGCTTTAAAGTTTCTTTTCCCTCGAAAAATTTGTATCAAATCGACTGTTAAAAAAGACGCTAAATAAATTAGAAAATCAGACTTTCGGACTGGCAGCATGATGTGCATAGAGCGTATGTTGGCTATGAATAATCATATACCTTCGGAGATCTTAAAAGATAACTTACAAATATGCACGCAACATTTTCACACAGCCACGCATTCACAATCGACTTATATACCTAATTTTCGACTATGTCTATACGTAGGATTAATAACCGGAATTACGCAAACTCTTCTTTTCCATATAAACATGGTAATTCTGTTTCTTCTATGACTTCTTCTAACATTGAAGGCTTTGCATAACCTCGAGCAATTAATTCATCAGCTAGGGAAATTACTCCATGTTTTTGAATATTAAGATACAGACTCACGTACGTTTGAGAGTCAATATATCCTTCAACTTGTGCTTGACCAACTATTCCACAACAAATTTGTGACACTAAATCGTATGCTTCTTGTGCCCACTCTCCTAAAAAATAAATTAACAATGATAAGCTTTCTTTTATTTAAACAACAATTTTATATTAATTTGCTCGGGATTTCCACAAGTATGATTTTAATTTAAAATTTAGTAATGACTTTAAAATTAAAATTTAATAATAACTTTAAAATTAAAATTTAGTAATAACTTTAAAATTAAAATTTAATAATAACTTTAAAATTAAAATTTAACAATAATTTAAAAATATTGTAACTTTTTAGAACATAGTAATGAAAAATATAGCAAATCTTTATTAAAAAAAAAATAAAATAAAAGTAGAAAATGAAGCGACAGTAAGAAAAATGAAAAATAATTGCAAATTAATTTCAATTCAAAATTAAGGAATAAAATGTCATTCAAAAAGGAATTAAGTAATTTAACATCAAAAGTAACGACTAAAAATAACAAATAATTATTCTTTACCCGTATATTCAATAAATAAATCAATAAATAAATCAATAAATAAATAATCAGTAAAAAACTAAATCTTACTAGAAACTAAATTTAGTAACTCTTACTACAAAATAAACTGAAATAAAATATTAATCATTTATAATTCATAGTTAAATGTTAAATGTAATTTCGACAACCAACGACATAAAGTGCATTTTAAAACAAAACAATTTAACAATTTAATTTTGGAATTGTTACCAACTCAAGAATTTATTCTAAAAAAGGACAAAATTGTCTAAAATTAACGATTTTAACAAATTAAAGAAAATCACAAAAAGTTTGTTAACAGTTAAAAATATTTTAAAAACAAAAAAAACTTTTAGATAGAAAACTCTTTTCTGTTTTTGATTTCAATTTCATGAAGATATTTTGAATTTTTAATTTAATTTCAACCTTTCAATGATGAAAGGTAGTCAATGTAAAAATTTAACTGAAAATGTTACAATCAACTCCCGAGTGATAGAATCTTCTTGACGTATATTAAAAAAAAAAGTAAATTACATTTAAAATTAAAAAAAAATAAAATAAAAGCATATTAAATGAAATTATTAAACTACAGGTTTCATTTTAGACTGGATTCTAAAGAGGAAATTATTCTTAATTATTATTTTAAGTTTAATGCATTCTAATTTAATAAATTATAATATAATAAATTATAATTAAATGAATTACAATATAATAAATTATAATTAAATGAATTACAATATAATAAATTATAATTTAATGAATTATAATATAATAAATTATAATAATATGCTTTAATATACATACCATTGACTGGTTGAATATTTGCTATAAATACTTCTATAGCTTGAAACGGTAAAGAGAGACAATCTGTTCTTATTTTCCTCATATCTGCACTGCTAAGTCTCCAGTATCCTCCATGATCGACAAGACGAACCAAGTGCTCCTCTCCTTTTGGATCTGGACTTTCCACATAAACTCTCACCCACTTGTTATAAATTTTCGCTACAAAAATCATACCTCCTGCAAAAATATCAATTAATTTAGTAACAAGAATTTAAAAAGAAAATCACGTAAATCCAAAACCTTCTTATTAACGGCGAGAAATATCTAATAAGAAATTCTTTATTGTCTAAAGCTAGACAAAAATAAAAAAAATAAAGCATGTCTCAAATCAATTACAAAAATTACAAAAAGTACAGGCCAATCTGTAAAAGAAATTTATAAATTCACCTCGAAATCTTTCACAAAAAGAACAATCGAGAAATTGAGATGTGAGCTCAATTGAGCTCTCTGTTGAAATTTCCAAAAAGAAAAAAAAGTGCTTATTAAAAAAGGAGTTGCAATTCAAAAGCATTAATTTACTTTTAAGAATAGAAAGAACTGTTGTCCTTTCTATTCTTAAAAGTAAATTAAATAAATTTCTTCTATTCTTAAAAGTAAATTAATTAAATTTCTTCTATTCTTAAAAGTAAATTAAATAAATTTCTTCTATTCTTAAAAGTAAATTAAATAAATTTCTTCTATTTTTAAAAGTAAATTAATATTACCTTTGAATCGAATTATTTTTTTCGAAAAAATTATTTTTAACTTTGAATCAATTTCTGGAAAAATCCATAATCCCCCTTTATTTTTTTAGAAACAAAAAGAACTATTATGTAAGTTTTTGCGACAAAAGTGTGAAATTTATAATTAAAAGAACGACTAAAATATGCAAAAGAGTGAAGCTTCAAATGTTCAGAAATGTTTTAGAAAAACTAACAAGAAAGCACAAACTATAAAATTAATTATATTATAAGAAATCTTCGAAAAAAAGAGAAGAAAAGTTTACTATTTTATAGAATTACGTTAATTTGTATAGAAATTCAATTTGTTACGTTTAATCTGAAAAACGACTAGAAAAAAATGTCCACATATAAATTAGCTTCCTTACTACTTTACAAATTTTCCTACTTTAACAAACCAATAGTTTTAAACTTTTCCAGAATATGTTTCGCATCTTTTTAATAGCGAAGAATATTTTGTTAGCGAAGAATGTTTTGTTAGCGAAGAATATTTTGTTAACGAAAAATTCTTGTTTTAGCGAAAAAGTATCAAATTCTTCGTTGTATTCCAAAATACAAAGCAATAATTTTTTAATCTGACCAAGACGTTTGCCCCTTTTTATTAAAATAAAAAAATAAACTTACGACAAAGTTCTTCTGGAACTGAAGGCGATTCTGTGGTTTCATACAAATTATTGATAGTTTCATCTACAACCCTGAGCATGGGATACGTTGGGTGTGTAGGGATTTGTAAAAAAAGGCGATTTGGTTTGACTATATAGCACACCAACACATCGTTGTTAACACCTTCAACTAAAGACAAGTGCATCATCTCAGCGATCCAAGGCAACTCGTCTTCAACTTTCGTCATCGATATTTGCTCTAGGGTAAAATGAGGATACTTCTTCTCAGGGAACTTTTGTCTAATGAGACTTAAAGCTAAATTAATTCCTTCTGGGGAACCTTCTATGGCACAGTATTTATTGTTCTTCACGTTTTGGAAACGTTTCACACTGATTTTAACGTCTGTCTTGGTTCGAATACTTTGCAGAAAACATCCTTTCTGACCAATCAGCTTTCCAACCAGATTCAGTGGCACAGCGAATTCGTATGACGAACGAATTGTGTTATTTATGGGACCCTTTATACTCCCGCCTGAAACAGTTTCAAATTAAGTATCAGTAATTGGCTTAAATCATTGTTAAAATGAAAGGAAAATAATAAAATAAGTAATTTTAGGTAATCCATAATTTTATTTAATTTCTATTTGTATTTAATTCTTACTTTTCATTATTTCCTGCTTTCATTTAATTTCTACTTTTAATACTGACTTTTATTTAATTTCTACTTTTCCTTAATTTCTACTTGTATTTCTTACTTTTAATTAATCCCTACTTCTAATTAATTCCTACTTTTAATTAATTTATACTTTCAGTTAATTCGCACCTTCAATCAAGACGTTGCAGAACATTTTGTAAAAACGAACTGAAACATTTTCTTTGCGAATGAAAAACAAAATTATTTCATTTCATTTCTCTGCGGTGTTTGAATAAACAAAACAGACTTTTTAAGTCGATTAGTTCAAAATCAGGCTTTAAATTAATATAAATATATTATAAATAATTAATTTAGTACAAAACTAATGTACATAAAGAGTGAAACATTTAAACTATTACTACAAAAATAATTATTAAAAATAATTAGCAAAAAGACATATTTTAAAAATTTTCATGAAAATTCTAAACAATTGCATGTTTTCTTGAAAGTTCTAAACAATTGCTTATTTTCTCGAAAGTTCTAAACAATTGCATAATTTCTCGAAAGTTCTAAACAATTGCATATTTTCTCGAAAATTCAAAACAAAAATAGCGTAACGTCATTTTTGCACGTTCCCAAAAAATGTTCGTCTTAATAAAAAATAGTTAGTTTGATTGAATACAATAAAAAATAAATCAACATTTAAAAAAGCACATAAACTTAAAATGTGCAAAAATGTTTATTAAAACAGAATATTATTATTTTTCAGATTAGTATCTATTGCAGTCACGTATGCGATGTTTTATTTATAAATTGTTACTTTTTCGTGTTGTATATGGATCGTTTTTTACAGAATGTTAACGTATAAATATAGCAATAAAATAAAATAATAAAAAAATAAGTAAAAAAAAAGTAATAAATTTTTTTTAAAAAATAACAAAAATAATGACAGTTTTTTAACATTTTAGGCTTATTGCAAAAATAATTTTCTATAAAACTTAAATTACTCAAGGTCATTATTTTTAATTTTAAAACCATTTCAAGTACTTTGAAGTATTTTTTAAATATTTCAAAGTATTTTGAAGAATTTTTAAATATTTCAAAGTATTTTGAAGTACTCTGAAGTATTATAATACTTTAAAAATATTTTAAAAAACAAATATTCTAAAATCTTGTTATACTTTATTTAATAATGAAAATGCTAATACTTTTAAATACTTTGAATTATGTATTTTGAAGCATCTTTAAATATTTTGAATCCCTTTAAAGTAATGAACAGGATTTTTAAGTATGTATTTTAAAGTAATTTTAAGTATATTTAAATATTTTAAAGTATCTTGAAGTGCTTTTAAATATTTTTAAGTGTTTTTAAATATATTAAATACAATACGTTTTACAATGACTGAAAACATATTACTCGAATGATTGAAAACTTTAACCTGAAGAGGTCTTTCTAAGAAAGACGAAAGCTTGTTGTTGTCAAAGAGACTTCGTCTCTTGACACTTTTTTACAAATAAAGAAAATCTTAGACCAGTAT
>WNHD01006515.1:0-11518 GCA_011057455.1 Ganaspis sp. Gsp50 | reverse complement strand
ATAACCTGATTGAAGTGATTTTGTCAATTTTTTATTTAAATGTGTTTAAAAAAGTATGAAATATAAGTATGGTACTATAAGAATAAAATGTAAATAGTTTTAAAAAAATATAAGGGAAAATGTCTGAAATCATTATAAAATCAATATTTGTTTCTTGAATGTTTGCAATCTTTTAAAATTTAAATCGTTTAATATTTAATAACATCTAAATAACTTAATATTTTTCATTTTTGAATTTCTTTTTTCGTAAAATTTAGTTTTATTTTGAACTGTAAAACAGGCTTTCTTAATTAAATTTAATATATTAGTAAACTTTACAGTAATAAAATAGAACGAGTATTCTTACAACTTTTTAGGTACATTTTGGATTTGCTGTTATGTTTTAGAGAGATTTAAAATATTCTGCATCCGTGTTCTTTTAGAAACAGTATCATTTTTAGAAATATATTTATTTTTTTTAACAAATGACATATTTTCATTTATTTTAAATTAGATGTTTAAAAATAATGTTCTTAATTATTTTTCAATTGATAATCTGGACTCTAATAAAATAATCTGTACTTTTTTATAATTTAATTTTAGTTCTTAATAATCATAAGCTATAATGTTTTTTTTGAAAAAATATGAACATTTAAAACCTATTACAATAAAATTTAAAATTATTTAATTCTTAAATGTTTAAATTTCGATTTGTTTTAAAATTCCGTTTCTCGCGCGCTTGCGCGCGTATTTCTTGATAGTTAAAAGTAATTTAAAAGCTGAAATAGGAAAGAGCAGCGAATAGAAAACGATTTGTATTTTGTATTGCTTTTAATTAGTTACATAATATTATTGACAGCAATTGAAAGAAATTCGAAAAGTTGAAATACTTTAAAAGCAGTGAACTTGTGCGTCTGCGTCTGCGCGGTGGAAAGAGTAAAAATGGCGAATATGATGCTGACGTAGAAAGTGACGCTATGAAGTAGTTTCATCTTTCTGATAGGTTTTAGTGTTGGAAATCATTGGAAATTGATTCAAGTGATGTTTATGTGAATTTAGTCGACTTTAAGCAACATAATAATACATAGTTTTATAGAATAACAAGTGTTTGTGATGACTTTTAAAGCTTTTTATCTGTGCAAAGGGACAAACGATCTCCGACAGAGAAACAAGCTTTCGTCTTTCTTAGAAAGACCTCTTCAGGTTATAATAGTTGTCAATCATTCTGAATTTTTTTACAATATTGTTTTAATATAAATTACCTATTATTTATGTATGTTTAAAATATTTGTCTGCCCACGGCGAAAGAGAAGCTACTTCAAACGAAGTTTAGGTTATGTTTAGTGATAATTTTATCTTGATTAAACATTCCTTTTTAACTATGCAAAGTCAAAAACAGGTTTTTTCGAATACTTTTGGTCTACTGAAGACGTAAACATTAATGGTTTTTATTAACAGTTGGTCATCTTTTTGTAGTTTTAATCCAAAGTCATTAAGATCCCTTTTACCGTGGGCAGAGATATTTTTAAATTCGCTTCTTAATATTTTAAAAGGATACTTCAAATAAATAAGAATTTATAATTTTTATCTAATGCTCCGTGTCGAATATTTCTATTTTTCAAATGCTTTCAATAATGATAATGACAATAATGACTCTTCATGATGATGCAAAGCGCTTTCAAAGCAATAAGTTTCTTAACTTTTCATATTGTGTTTAGGTACATTGGATGAATGGAAAATTCGCGCATTCAGAAAAAAGATTTTGAATTGCTTTCAATTATTCTCTTTTTACCGGGTTATTTCTCGTCGGTGTTGAGGTTCGAAAGAAAGTCTTTCCCAATGACAGAGAGGGAAGGTTACTTTCTCTCCTGGTGAAATTTTGTACATTTAAAATAACTATAACTTACTTATAACTTATAGTTATTGCTATCACTTTTGCGGAGATTACAATTCGTCCTCTTTTTTTACATAATCCCCTTTTTTCCCTTTTTCTTAAGAAAATTCCCTAAAACGCCTAAAATCAAGCGTTTCTTCCCCTTTTCCCCCATTCTTCAATAAGTTTCTTTTTTTAATCATTTTTTAACAATAATACTTCAGACTACTTCAAAATACTCAAAATATTTAAAAATACTTTAAAAAATGTAAAAGTACTTCAGACTACTTTAAAATACTTGAAAATACTTAAAATTGCTTTAAAATTCTTCAATATCCTTTTTATTACTTTAAAAGACTTGAAAATATTTAATTATACTTAATTGTTAAAAATAATGTGACAGTAACATCTTTTTATAAATTTTTTAGTTATATAATCTTAATATTAATATGAATCGATTCGTCTTTAGTATAGAAAAATGTTCCCAAAGGTACCATTATTAGAAAATCATAATTTTAAAAGTTATATAATAAAATATGTAAAAAACATTTAAACTTTGACACTTTCTCTTTAAAATATTAGTGAAATTCATACCTTATATAGGTTAATCGATTCATTTTTTAATGTACAATATTTTTCCTACAAGAACTGCTATTAAGAAAAGACCATTTTAAAAGTTATACATATTAAAAAAATTGAATTTTAAATGTCAAAAATAATAAAAAAAATTTATTTATTCTATCAATTTTTGGTAAAATATTGACTTTATACAAGTCAATCGATTCGTCTCGATGCAAAAAAATCTAAATTTTACACTCCTAAATTAAAATTTTATTGGAATCTGTCAAAGCGTTCTCAAGATAATTGACTCTCAAAAAAAAAGTGACATACACACACACACACGTACGCACACACCCACACGTACATCTGGACATTGGCTTTAAACTTCGTTTTTATACTTTTTAGATGAAAATGAGTTGATTTAGACTATTTTTGGAAAATTGAAAATCGGCACACGATTACAAGGCTTCCCTATGAGGAAGCAAAAATATTTAAAAATATTTTCAAAGTATTTAAATCACTTCCGAGTACTTTAAAATACTTAAAAATATTAAAAAATACTTAAAATTACTTTAACATATTTCCAAATATTTCCCAATAAGAAAAAATATTTTAAAATACTTGAAATTACTATAAAATATTTCGAAATACTTGACAATAATAACAAATATTTCAAAATATTTAATAATACTTAAGATGTCTTTAAAATATTTGCACATATTTAAAAATAGATAGAGAAATTCTTAATACTTCAAAATATTTTCAATTACTTAAAATTACTTTAAAATATTTTCAAATACTTGAAACATTCTACCAATGTTTCAATATATTTTAAAATACTTAAAATGTCTTTATGATATTTTAAAACACTTAAAATGTCTTTATGATATTTTAAAATATTTAAAACTAATTTAAAGTACTTCAAACTATACTTCAAAATATTTCAAAAAGCTTAAAATACTTAAGATACTTTTAAAATATTCCAAAATACTTAGAACTACTTTAAAATACTTCAGAATACTTCAAAACACTTAATAACATTTTAAAATATTTGAAACTACTTTAAAATAGTTCAGACTACTTCAAAATACTTAAAAATACTTTAAAATATTCAAAAATATTTAAGCTACTTTAAAATACTTCAGACTACTTCGAAATATTTAAAATTACTTTAGAATACTTCAAAATCCTTTTTATTATTTTAAGAGACTTCAAAGTATTTTAAGATACTTCAAACTATTTTAAGATACTTCAAAATAGTTCAGAGTAATAAAAAATTCTAGTGTTTTAAGTATTAAATAAAGTATAAAATGATTTTCATATATTAGTTTTTAAAGGATATTTTAACCACTAAGCTGCCGGAAAACCTATATTTAGGCTTAATTGCTGGATTTGCCAAACGTTGGCAGCATACAGGTTAAAGCACCGTCAACCGGGGCTATTTGTCCCAGGAAAATGCTACTTTCTTACTCAACTCATCACTAAAATTCAGATTTATAAAGATAAAGAAAATTACTATGGAGTTACTTTGGGAACATCCTTCTGAAGACTTTCTATATGTTAGATAAGAAAAAAAAATTTTTTTTTTCAAATGTATACAATTTCAAAGTTATGGGAACAATAGCCTCGTACTTGGGGCTATTGTTACCATCAAAATTTGTTTATTTATAAAATTAGTTTAAAAAACTTTTCCATCGCTTTAACTGCATGAAATCTTTTCTATAGGAAGTCTAGAGTACAATAAAAAAAGAAAGATTAAAAAAGATTATTTTTGTAGGAATTATTGAACATTTTTGAAAAATATTGAAAAATATAAATATTTTATTTATTAAAAAGTAGCGTGGGAACAATAGCCCCGGTCGATGGTATTACTATTTTTTAAAATGTATAACAATACTTTAGCGAAATTGTAATTTGAAATTTGCCACTATGTACTTGGTAAACTCATTTTTGACAATTGAATTGCAGTTGGATGTAAAGGAAGCACCTGAAGTTCCAGTTGAGCATCCTCAATGGGATATGTCTGACGAAGAAACGGCAGAGGACGTCGATGCTGTCGATGAACATTCCGAGTTCACAACTGACGAGGATGTCAGTGACAATGAGTAAATTTATAAATAAAATAACAATTATCAAAGGCTCCGGATGAAAATGATCCTCCAGATTGTGAATTTTTATGTTTTTTACTTATAATATTAGACTGAAAGGGTGTTTTCTATGTGGAACAATAGTGCGTAATTGGTGCGTAATGTGAGAGTAGTGCAGTATCATAAAGTGAAGGTCATTAATCGTAAATGAAGAATATAATATTTATTTTAACATTGTTGCTCGATTATTGATCTTAGAAACTATCTGTGCACAACTTTTTAATAAAATGAAATTGTCTATACGTTTAATTTCATCGAGATGTTTTTTCTTGAGTTCACTTTCTCATAAACTGTTTTACGAAACAAAAACTTTTACTGTTTGAAACAAAACAAAAAATAGATTTAAAGGCGAGAGAAACGTTTATTAAAAAAAAAAGTTTAGAGAAAGCAATCGAGGATTTTCTTCGCTCAACTGAACACTTCCTGAGCGGAACTCTCTCATTGACGAGAGAGTCGTCAATTAGTAAACAAGAGACTGAACCATTTCTGGACTATTGAGGATTTGTATCAATCTTGAGAAATGAATTCCCTTAAATTTGTAAGTAATGAAAGAAACTTTTGGTATACGGTTAAATAACATATTCATTATTTTACAGATTTTTAACGGATATTCGGGTATTTTTTTCCTTTTCTCTCTTCTTGTGCTGGGAATTAGTAGCAAACGGGTGAGGGATCCAGGCACAATATTTAACGGACCAGTGTTTACTTTTGTTAAAACTGATGAACAAGCTAATGTGAAGTGGGGAGTGAGGCACTATATTCCAAGATCTAGGACTAGTTTGCGGGACTCTTGAACTTTCAGTAGAAACTGCAGTTTTTAAAATATAGCACATATTATATTATCTACGATAAAATACAAAATGTTTACATTATTTTTACACAAATTGCGTAAATCACAAATTACAACTTTTCTCTTGGTTTATGAATCAAGATGTAATAAAGTTGGTATATCTTCATTAAGCTTCGTTACTAAATCACTCATCCTGTAAGAAAAAAGAAACAAATTAGAATATAAAAGTCTTAATGGACGACAAATGAATAAAAATAAAGTAAGAATCAAAATCCCTTAAGTGTCCACCTCTATTTTCTACACTTTGAAGGTATGGTATATGTTAATACGTTCACGAAGTATTTGGAAAAACTATGTATATTTTTTGTAATACTGTGCCTTAAAAACTCGACTTTTTACTCACTAGTGATTAAAAACTATTTTTTACTCACTGGGGAGTATAAAAAGTTGAGTTTTTAAGACACAATATTACAAAAAAAATATTTCTGTAATTAACAACGTTGCTTAAAATCTTTTTGTATTTGTTATAAACAAATAAGTTGACATAAGTTTTCTTTTTAATTATGCACATTTAGATAATGAAATTAAAATAATTTGCCGTATTTCTGATTTAAAAGAAATAACAAATAAATCTCATTAATTTATGTTTAATAAACCAACACACATAATATTTTTTTAAGTCGTTTGAAGTTCGCTAATTCTTTTGAAATACATCCACAAAAATAGAAAATTTTATGTTTTTGGTAAAATTTTACACGAATTACTAACTGCAATTATTATTCATTTTATAAATATTATGAAAGGTAAATATTTCTGATGCAGATTGGTTAATTTTTTCACTTTAATTAACAAATTGTAACTATATACAAATGCCAATTTTACTATTTTTCATTTTGGAATATTTTTAACAATTTTAATATAAAAAATCAAGTTAAGTAAACATTATTTATCTTTTCTTTTAACTAATAACAGACTAATAATAATGCTTATTGTAGATGAAATTTATAGTTTATTTATTTTTTATCTAAGAGACCTTGAGGGTATTACATAAAATATAGTATAAAAGAAAACATGATTAAATACTTATTATAAAATCATTCAAAATGCATAACCCGTAAAAAATTGAAGAATAAATTATAATACAATAATATAATATTAAATAGAAAAAAATAAGCTAAAGACATAACAAATCCTAAGATGGTAAAGTATAAGGCACCAATAAGAAGGCATTATTAAGTAAAAATAACAAATCTTATTATAAAATAAAATAACAGATTCCATGAAAAATAAAAGAATAAATAAATATATAAAAAGTAAATAAATAAATGAAATAAATACTTAAATAAGAGAGGAAAATGGAATAAAAATGAATGGTAAAAAAATAAAATTGTAATATACAAAACAAATAAATAGAAAATTGAATAAATAAACAAATAAATATATGAGAAAAATAAAATAAAATGAAATACTGAATAAAGAAAATTAAAAAAATAAATAAGTAAATGGATATATAGGGAGCACTTCATACCAACTCAACATATCGTTGAAATTCACATTCTTGATTTGGCACACATTTTTTTATTTATTTGTATTAAACAATAAAGGCTCCATGATTTTTTAAAAATGTTTTCATAAAGTGCTTCAAAAGTTATGAATTTTAAAAATTTTGAAATTTCTTTTATGTTCATAATTTTCTTAAAAATCATCAATTTTGTAATTATTTTCTTTGTGTGTCTTTACCTTAACTTTTCTAAAATTTTGTGCAAAAAAATTGTTCCAGAATGTATAACTTGATTTTATGTAATTTATAGCATAGAATATTTTTTTAAACTGTGTCCTTCGATTTTTTTTTTGCAAAATTTTCAATAAAAACTACTTTCTTTCACAAATACCTTTAGAAATATTTTTCCGAAACACGATCAATTAATCGAAATTCTATTTTACGTTGTCCATTCTCATCCCTGAGATAAGTGAAAATAATAAAATGCTGAAAAACAGCAGAAAAATGTAACATTCCGTAATTTAAATTTTTTTTTAAAAAACAGAAAGAATCTTTTCCCTATCTATCTGAAAGGAAGTAGTTTTTTTGAAAATTTAAAAAAAAAATTGAAGAACCCAAACAGTTTAAAAAAAAAAGATTTTATGCTGCAAATTACAAAAAAACCAAGTAAATAATTTTGGAAAGATTTTTTACACCAAATTTTTGAAAAGTTCAGTCAAAAATACACCATTTGAAAAAAAAATTTAATTTAATGAATTTTTAAAGTTATAAGAATCAAAAAAACAAGTGGAAAATTATATTCATTGCATGGGCTTTTCGGCTTCCACATAGATAGGGAAATAGTTTTAAATGCCAAAAATAATGAAACAATGACATCTTCTTATAGTTTTTTGTTTTATATTATCTTTATATTAATACGACACAGTTCCTTTTTTATAGAATAACAAATTTTTCCTAAAAGAACTATCTCTAAAAAACCACAATTTTAATAGTTATTTAGAAAATTGAATTTTTATTCTTAAAAACAATTAAACTTTGAAAATTTTTCCAAAATATATTAGTGATATTTATACTTTATGTAGGTCAAACGATTTATTTTCTCTAATCAAGAAAATTTTCTTAAAAGGAACTAGCATCAAAAAGAGACACTTTTAAAAGTTATATTATAAAATTTGAATTTTAAATGTCAAAAATAATGAAAAATTGTCATTTACTCCATCAATTCTTGGTAAAAAATATACTTTATATAGGTCAAACGATTCATTTTTTAATGTAGAAAATTTTTTCAAAAGGAATTACTACTAAAAAGAGATAATTTTAAAAGTTTATATGAGTAAAATTGAATTTTAAGTATCAAAAATGATAGAAAATTGTAATTTACTCCATCAATTCTTAGTGAAATTTAGACTTTATATATAGGTCAATCAATTCATCTCGATGCAAGGAATATAAATTTTTCACTCCTAAATAGAAATTTTTATATTTGAATAAAAATTTTGTAAAAAAAACCGTATTTTTTGAGAAAAAAGGTGCTGACAAATTTTTGAAAGAGTATTTCTAAAAATTCCTGCATACGTTTCTAGATTTTTATGAGTGTAATAACTCTACCAAATTTCATTAAAACCGGTCTAAGCGTTCTCAAGATAGAGACCACAAAAAAACGTGACATACACACACACATATCTGGACATTTGCTTAGAACTTCGTATATATACTTTTGAAATGAAAATGAGTTCATTTAGATTGTTTTTGAAAAATCGAAAATCGGCACGATTACAAGGTTTCCCTATGAGGAAGCAAGAAATAAAAATTCATAACTTTTGAACCACTTTATGGAAAAATTTTTAAAATATCATAGAGTCTTATTTTGTGTAATACAAATAGTATATTATTACATAAATTTAAAAAAAAAATTTTATTAGTTTAGTCATAAAGTTTCATTTACTTTGAAGAAAAACTCTATTAATTATAATTATTCAAATAAAACAGATGGAAGATTCTTAATTATAAAAAGTACATAAAAATAGAAATATTAATAGTATCATAATTGTACTTACATATTGCGAATGACTAGACTGTCACAAATAAGGCTATCGCTCTTTTGTGATAATTCGTTAAAAAAATCTGAATTGAAGGGAACGTTAGACGTGCCAGGAATACTAAATAGTCTTGATTCTAATTCAGATCTTCTTTCCCATAAACGTCTAGATTTTGACGTCTCCTTTAATTGTTCAAATTCTGTTCTATAGCTAGTTTTTAAAACAATCGCAGAATTTAGGAAATTTTCAAGCTTTGATAATTCGCTTTCCAAAAACGAAATTTTCCTGCAATGAAAAGCTATTTTAAAATAGATAATGTGATAATTGAAATTACCTTCCGAAATCGTTTAAACTATTTGAAATCTGTATATTTAAACAACTATAAATAAACTTACTGTGTTGTTTCGCGAATATCTTTATTTTGTTCAATATTCGAAGACTTGAGTTCCAAAAATCGAATGAATGATTTCGTCGTTGATGTAACTTGTGCCTTTAATAAAGTATGATCTTCGCTCATTAAAATTTCAACAACACGGTCGAATCTAAAAGTTAATTTATATTTTTATATTTTTCAAAAACAATAATATCGTATTTTAAATATTCACAGTACATATATGATTTGAGAAAAATGATTGTATTTGCTAACAATATTTCTTTATGTTAATATGCAAATTAAATATGTAAATTCTTTTGATTTATTACTTCCATTATTATTATTATTATTATTCTTATTAGTGTGTTTATATTATAATAATTTATTTTTACAAAAAGCAACTTGTAGTAAATTTACTTGCACTTATTTACTTGCAGTAAATTACTTGTTGCCATAATGATTAAAATTATATTTAAACTTACATTTTTGAAAAACCATTAATCAAATTAACTTCGGAAAAGTTCCTTAAATCTTCGCTTAACTTTTTCAACGTGTCAGTTCTTTTACTCATCTGAATAATTGTTTGAAGAGGTTTTTCTTCGATTTTTTTAATTAAATCTTCAAATCTCTTTTTTTGTTGCTCCAGAAATTCTGTTTCGCTTTTTACAGTTCCCTCCACTTCTAATTTCAATGACGACAAACTTTCTATTTCAGATTTCAAATTTCTATCCAGGTCTCCAGATCTTTGATCCAATAAGTCTCTAGAAAATAATTAGAAATTAATTTTAAAATAAGAACTTCAAAACGCTTTATTCTTCAAATCTATTCAATTTTTTGTAAAATATCTTAATACATTCTGATATTTTAATGTATTTGATTTATTACTAGAAAACTAGTTTCAATTATAAATTACTTAAACATGTATTTAAATAAAACATTATTTAAATGAAAATTAAATTTGACAAAAATGATTGTTGGTTAAAGAATTTTACGAGGCCTTTATAAGCAAAATAAAAAAACGAATGTAACATTTTTTTGAAAACAATTGTTCTTTAAAGGAACTTACATTTTAATGCTCAAAGCTAGCTGATACATTTTAGAAAATCTTATTTCCTGGTAAATGAAGAACATGACAGCCTTTATGAATTGAATTCTTTCACAGTAATCAATTTCCTCAGCAGGCTTCTCCAGAATTCTTTGAATTGATTTTGGTAAGCTTTGATCGGGCAATTTTTCCAAATGCAAATTTCCAGCTTGAAATACCAAAACATGAGGAATCTAGAAAGTTTGTGAATTTCGTTAATACAAAATTTTTAAATTCTATTACATGTATTTAATTCTTGTGTCAAAATTAACCTCCGACGTGATTTTGACTTGCGAGAGTAAAGGTTCCTTGTTATTTAAAATTCTGTTCTCAAATGCAGTAATAGTTTGCTCAAGAATAGGGATTCCTGTTTTTTCGTGAATCCATTGCTGTAAATTTTCCAAAGTACTTTTCTCGTGCACGGGAAACGTAACAATTTTGTATTGAGAGACAATAAACGCGTGTAGTTCCTGAAAAATTACAATTGTTACAATTATTTAGTATGACAATTTACTACAATTGTTTAGTATTAGTTTCTTGCTTAAATTATTAGTAATAAAATTAATATTACTATAAAATGATTAATAAACAAAGCAAAATTATTAGTATTAAATATTGCAGTTTTCAAATTGATTAATTGCATCAAATAAATTGTTAATTAATAAATTATTAATTATACAAAATAAATATTGTAAAATTAAAAAAGTACCTTTTTTGCGAAAATTTTTTTCAGTAAATCAAAAAGGACGACGTCTTTAGAATCCAGAAATTTCCCTCTCTGCTTTGGATCCCATTGCAAAGCAACTCGAAACCATTCTACTATTTTCTCTCTAATTGACCTACAAGTCAGATTGAAATCAGAAATGCACCATTTTCTTTCCTAACTGATACTTAAAAAGTAATATCCTACTCTGATAAATCCGCAGGATCTGCTATCTCTGAATAGAAATGAATTTCTCCTCCTGTTTGATGAGCACAAATCTCGTTGTACTTCTTATTCTGGACTGAAGTCATCCTGTAAATAGAAAAAATATATGAAATTTTAAATTGTTAAATTTAAATTAATTGCAACATTCAAAACAAGTAGAGAATTATTCATTTCATGAAAATTTTGCTTCCTTATAGATGAATTTTTCACAAAAATCAACCTTTAACATTTTTTAATAATTCA
>WNHD01006512.1:7424-18489 GCA_011057455.1 Ganaspis sp. Gsp50 | reverse complement strand
GAAATAAAGAAAGTTTTTTAATTCTCTTATGATTACTGCGGAAATGATTTTCTATATAGAATTGAAATTACTTGAGGTCATTATTACTAGTTTTAAAACCATTTCAAGCATTTGAAGTGTTTTTAAATATTTGGAAGTATCATAAAATGTTTTAAAATATTGGGAAATATTTGAAAGTTTCGTAAAATGTTTTAAAATATTGATAAGTATTTGGAAGTAATTTTAAGTAATACTAAATACTTTGAAGAATTTAAAAATATTTTGAAGTATTTTGAAGTTGTTTGAAGTATCTTACAGTCGTTTTAAGTATTTTAAAATATATTGAAATTTTTTTTAATATTTTAAAGAATATTGAAGTATTTTGAAATATCTTAAAGAAATTTTAAATATTTTGACGGATTTTTAAGAAGTATTTTGAAGTAGTCTAAAGTATTTTAAAGTAATTTTAAGTATATTACATATTTTATAGTATTTTTAAATATTTTGAAGGATTTTTAAATATTTTGAAGGATTTTTAAATATCTTTTTTTTTTAGTATTTTGTACACTGAGAAGTTAAGTTAAGTTAAGTTAAGTATTTTGTACACTGAGAAAAAATATCTTTTCATTTAAAGAAATAACTTTCTTTGACTTGTATCTTTGATTCAAATTTCATTTTTCTTTCATTTAAAGAAATTTTCTTTGATTCAAAGACAATTTCTTTGTTTCAAACAAATTTATGCCTTTAATTCAAAAAACATTTCTTTGACCGTATATCAATACATACTAGAATTTTTTTGATTTAATGCAGAAATTTCTTTAAATAAAAGAAAATTTCTTTGAATCAAAGAAATTTTATTTGATTCAAAAAAACCTTTTTTGATTTAAAAAGAAATTTCTTTGATTCAAATCAGAAAAGTCAAAGTAAGTAATTTCTTAAATCAAAACAAACTTTTTTCTGAGTGTATAGTAGTCAGAAGTGTTTTAAAGTAATTTTAAGCATTCGTAAACTTTTTAACGTATTTTGAAGTCTTTTGAAGTATTTTAAAGTGGTCTGAAGTATCTTAAAAGTCGTTTTAAGTATTTTGAAATATCTTATAGAAATTTTAAATATTTTGAAGGATTTTTAAATATTTTGAAGCATTTTGAAGTATTTTGAAATTTTTTTAAATATTTTGAAGTACTTTGAAGTACTTTGAAGTATTTTGAAGTATTTTGAAGTAGTCTGAATGTTTTAAAGTAATTTTAAGTATGTTATATATTTTGTAGTATTTTTAACTATTTTTAAATATTTGAAAATGTTATAAAGTAATTTAAAGTATTTTGAAGTAATTTAAAGTGTTTTTAAATATTTTGAAGAATTTGTAAATGTTTTGAAGGATTTTTGAATATTTTGCAGGAGTCGGAAGTATTTTAAAGTAGTTTTAATTATTTTGAAATATCTTTAACAAATTTTTAGTATTTTTAAATTATCCAAAATGTACCATCGATTTGAAAATTATCTCTATTGCAGAATGAAATTGAATTTTCACAACGGATAAATTTCGTTATTGTGAAGAAATGTTTTTTCTTCATTAGAAATTTAAATTCTCTTGATTAATTATATATACAAAAATTGTTAATTTGCGTCACTCACATTTGTTCAGTGTAGTAGAAAATTAATAAATTAATTATTAAATAACTATACTAATTGAAATAGCTATTTTAAAAGTACATACATTCCATTTAAAGTATTTTATACTCATTATTAGCTACTATAGCTAATAATTCGCAATCCATATAATATGTCTAACTCATTTTAATATGTCTAACTCATTTTTTTCAGTATATCGTATTGAATTAATTCTTTAGTTCTAATTTATTTGAAAAGTTCGAATTTATAATAAATCTCTGATTTATGTAATTCCTTCATTTTTAAAAATAATATTTATTAACTTTTTATACCTTATATTCTTTTTATCTTCGTTGTTATAACAACGAAGATAAAAGCCTTTCTGCAACTATTACAATCTTTTAATTTTCAACAGTCATTTAATTTTGACGCCGAATTCCATTTGAATCAATCTTGAATATAATTACGACTATTGGGAACGGCTAAACTGCGATACGCCATCTGGTGTCGATCTATTCTCTTCGTTCATTTTTTATTTTCGTCCTTCTCTATCTTTTAAATTAAGACAAAGAGAGAATGTCAAAATGGACGAAGAGAATAGGTCATTACGTCACGACCACCGTTCCCAATGGGGATTTCTTTTTGTTTTTTAATTAAGTTTAATGACATTCAGTGCTTTTGGTAAAGTAAAATATGGGCGAATTGAAATTATAGGGTCTTGTAATTAAAAACATTCGAGAAATATTAAAAAAATGGAAAAATATTGATAACGTAGAATGTGGTTGGAATGGAACATAACCTTCAATGTATGGACCAAGGGCTATAAGGGCCAAAGACTATAAAAGGTCAAAGGCTATAAAGGACCAAAGGCATTTTGGTCCTAAAGATTTGGTCATAAAGGACCAAGAAAGAAACGAAATTGGAAACCTCTTTTGTCTCTCCTCAAACATTAGAAAAGGACAAATGATTTGCGACTACATACATACATATTTACATGTACTACATCTTGCTGAGCGAGCTTGCTTCCAATTGTTTCATGTTTCTTTTCGCGTTACTTTTAACGAATACCGAATGAATGACAATAATTGTAAATGCAGTTTAATAATCTATAGTGATGTGTATAGCAATGCACTCTTACTTGGATTTTTTGTAACTTTAGTTTTTTATAACAGGTTCTAAAACGTGCTTTCAGTGGACTCTCGAGCGGAGAAAACCTTCCCCTTCCACGCGCCGGCATTTTCCCCCTCTCATTGCACTCACCGTTTCACACGGCGTCGCACTCGCTGCCGATTGACGCGCGAAGCGATGAGTACAGTGGGAGGGGGAAAATGCCGGCGCGTGGAAGGGGAAGGTTTTCCTCGCTCGAGAGTGCACTGAGAACACGTTTTGCTCAAGCCTGATTTGTAAGAACTCTAAATTTGAATCAGTGGAACTTTATAAATAAGGAAAACTTTGTGACTGATTTTTCAGTTAATGTATTAATAAATAGTTACACTGACAATGCAAACTGTTGTACCAATCTTAAATGAGGTTATTTTTAGAAGAAATAACATTAAGAGATGACATTATTATAAGAATATTCTTTCTGAAGAACTTTTAAGAAAGTTTTGAATAGTTTTTTTGAAGCTTTGTAAAGTTCTTTTAAAGAAGTTTTGTATATTTCTTTTAAAGAAGTTTTGTATAGTTTTTTTGAAGAAGTTTTGAATATCTTTTTTAAAACTAAGTTTTGAATAATTTTTTTAGAAGTTATGAATAGTTATTTTTTAAAAAAAATTTAGCTTCTCGAGAATCACAATTTGTAGAGTAGAAATAAAAATATATGTAAGTTAAAGTTAAAGAGGTTGATGGCCTTTATATAATTTCAAACTAAAAATTGTACTTAAAAGCAAACAAAATATGATTAAAATTAATTTTATCAAACTTTTAAAGCCCTGGGTTTTATAATGTGAAGAAACAACCAAATTTGTCAAATGAGGATTTTCAATATTTTATACAAAAAAAAAAAGTAACGAAAAATAAAAAAAAAATAACGAAAGCACTCAGATAATAATTAAAAAATATTCCTCAACGTTTCAAAATATAGAAGATTTCCCTTTTTATTTGTATATTTATTATTTTTGTATTTATGAATAATAGACCAAAAATTAAAAAATGAATGTTTACAATATTGGTATGTTAAAATTTATAAAATAAATTTTAATTTATTACTTTTTTGAAAAAGTAATGTTTATAATTAGAAAAAGACTTCTCTATGAGAAAGCAAAAATAAGACAATTTATAATGAATAATTAATAAATAATAAATAAATAATAAAATTAAAAAAATAGAATATAAAATTCTTTAAAATTTTAAAGATGTTTCAAAATTTATTAAAATTGGCTTTAATTGTCATACATTTTTATTTAATTTAAATGAAATTTTTAGTTTGAGGTTATTTAAGCATCTTTAATTTTATTCTTTAATTTCTTACAAACTGAAGTGCATGGATTCCAAAGAAGCGATTGTTCAATAAATCGGAATTGTAAGATTTAGTGCATACGGTTAGAAAAATGTAAGTGAAATTCAATGCGCATTGTGTCAAGTCACTTCAATGGAATTTTTCTTAATATCAAGTTGCACGATGATTTAAATTGTTCTTCTTTCTATATTGAAAAAATGCAAATGAAAACAATATTTTTAACGTAGTCGCACTTTATATATAGAGATATAATTTTTTTTTCAATTCTTTAATTTTGTCTTTATTAATACCTACTTAAATTATAAATTAATTATAAATTATAAATTACTTCAACGACAAATTTTGCCATGAAAAATAAAAATTTACCATGTGCGCAAAATTGCTACATATTATTAATTTTCAATTTTCTTTCATTTTTGTAAGTGAAAAATAAATCAATAGAGATTACGTACGTATTTGAATTAGATTTTGCATTCTGGTTAAATATGCCCTTTTCTGATTAAAGTAACCAGAAATACTAATTCTTTTAACCAAAATTCTGGCTAACTTCAAACAAATTCTATATAGTTAGTTTTGCCAAAATTCTGGTTAACTTAATAAAAAATCTGATTGGATTTACCAAAATTATAGTTTCTTTAACCAGAATTCTAGTTAACTTTAAAAAATTCTGGTTAGATTTACCAAAATCCTAGTTTCTTTAACCAGAATCCTAGTTAACTAGGAGAAACTAGAATTTTGGTAAGTCTAACCAGAATTCTAGTTAACTTTCAAAATTTCTGGTTAGATTTGCCAAAATTCTAGTTTTTTAAACCAGTATTCACGTTAACTTAACAAAAGTTGTTTATCAAAAATCTGGTTAATTTAACCAGAAAAAGTAGTAAGGGATATTAAGCAGATCTCTAGTTATTTTAACAGGACATTTTTTCAGTGTAGATAAATGACTATTCTTTGAATAAAAATTCTAAGTGAATATTACTACACAAATTGATTTGAATAATTTTATTCGGAATATCATGTTAAAAAGTCTATAAATTTGAAAAGATTTTGAGTTAAAATGCGTATACGAGCAGTGTGAAAAGGCTTGTAAGTTTTGAAGTAATGAATCAAATGCTGAGTGAGTGAAAAATGGAAATAATGATTCACCAAGTAGATAGTGCATTACTATGCATATATATATATATATATATATATATATATATGTTATGGAATTGTATAAGATTGCATTTCAATAATTATCCCTTCTTTTCCTCCAAGGTATTTGTGACTTATCCAAGCAATACTAATAACATGCGATTAGTAGATTATTTAGAAAATAATGGAGCATAATCGCTGATTCTAGAATGAGTTTATAAAAGATAAAAAGCTTCTTTTTTCCTCTTTTCAAAAATTAAGGTAAATGTATTAGTGTTCGGCTCATATTCACTTTCTAAATCTGAATAAGTGAAATCTACTTATTTTTAAGTCAAAAGTCTTCCACTTATTTCAATAAGTGAGATTTTCACTTATTTTTGAGTGAAATCCCACATATTTTTGAGTGAAATCTCACTTATTTTTGAGTGGAATCTCACTTATTTTTGAATGAAATCTCACTTATTTTCATGTCAAATTTCACTTATTCGTAAGACTTGACTTAAAAATAAGTAGATTTCACTTATTCAGATATAGAGGCAGATATCGAAAAATTTTAATCTCAATTCTTTGCATATTAAATTTATAGTAATTTATAATAATTTATAGTAATTTATAGTAATTAATAGCAATTTATAGTCATTAATAGAAATTTATAGTAATTTTTTAACTAACTCAATTAGCTACATTGAATGATTTTGTATAAATTAGCATAAAATACACACGTTTTTTGTTAAATTTTAAAAATTTTGAAAACACGATAATTGACGGACACTGGTGCATTTACTTTACGTAGAAAGTTTCAATTTAACAGTTAAAAATACTTTACTAATATATAGCTCATTGCAGACTCAGCTCAAATGTATGTCCAATTAATCCTGACGTTGCAACTTGAAAATCGTTCTAAATGATTTTTTAATAACTCCTTACTAACATGGTGTATGAATTTGATAAATAATTCCTAGAAAGTATACTCTTGGCAGGATATCTTCAATATTCTAAATATTAGCAACTTTTGTGCACAGTTTAAAAGATCGTTTAGAACAGATTTTACTGCTATATCTGTACTCAAACTTTATTAACAAATTGTTCACTTCAATTATTTTGTCATTAGATGCACTCAATTTTTAAAAATGTTTTTTTAAAAACAAATAATTGGTACATTAAGTATTGTTTCTTTATTGATGCAACTAATATTTCTTTTTAGCGAAACAGTTTATTAACAATGTCTACTAATAGAGCACAACGTTTTGTTTCAAACTCTAGTCTTAGTGGTTATTACCATGATGTATGAATATTTCGCAAAATTCATTGAATCGAATTTTTATTGGACTAAAATTTGTTTGCAGAAATGATTTATCGAATTCTTCAGAATTTTTTATTACATTCTCATCAATAATGAGAGTGTATTTTAATTTTTTATTATTTTCGTGAATTTAAGTTTTATTTGTTTAAATTAGCAGGTAATTTACGATATGTTCTTAATTATTCGCACTGTTATGAACATTGAAAAAAAAATTGACGTATATTAATAAAATTGAGTTTTGGAGTGTCAAAATTCTGGTCGATTAAAAATTTAGAAAAGTTAAAGTTAAAAAGTAAAAAAATAAAATAACAAAAATATAAGTGAATTCACTTGTATGTGAATTAAAGCGAATAATTTGACAGTCTAGTAAAAATTCTAATCAAAGAATATTTTGGAATGTTCATGTGGTTCAAATTTTAAGACATAAAAAAATGCAAAAAATTTCAAACCTGGGTTTAAAATTGAATTATAATTATAAGATTTACTTATATTTTTATTCTATTTTTTGATAAGAAAAATCAAGGAAGAGAGTAATAATTATTTTTTATTACCTTATACGAAAAACTGGGAATGAAAATCGAAAACAGTTTTATTAAACTAAATTGAAAATACTGGATTTCAGAAAAATTGTAAAACTTTATTATTTCGAGTTATTTGGAATTTTTTAAAAAATGTAATTTAGAATATTTTTATAATATCTGTTTTATAAATTACGTAAAAAAAACTTCATCCTTGCCATAGTTCAAACGATAGTTGGAGAGAACAAAATTTCTTAATGGAAATACAGACAAAAGTTTTCTTTTAAGAAGATTAAAAATAAGTTTTCTTTCAACAAGAATAAAAATAAGTTTTCTTTGACTTGCCTCTATAAAGAAATCGAATCACGATAGTAAAAATTCCATTTATTTTATTAATAGAAGAATCTTTTTACCTACTTGTGCCAAGAAAACATGAGTTATTTTATATTAACAAATTTATACTTGTTCTAAGAATATCGATTGGTGTGTTCAAATGAAAAGAAATTTAACTTCTAGCCTTTTCTGTCATGCGCACCACATTTTTATAAAAATATACAACATAACCTAGAAGTGGCAAAGTTACTCTCGTTACTCTAATTCTTTTGAATCAAAAATATTTATTCTGGATCCGATTCAAGGATAATTCACACTTTTTATAGAATAACACTTTATTGGATAAAATTTGTTAATTCTTATGAATTCCATTTCTATCCAATTTTGAAAAATTATTATGAAATGACGGTTTATTTAAAATAAAATCTACTGCGATTTATCTCTGTGTAGTCATTAACAAAACATTTTTCGATTTTTATTCCTATTATTAAAAAAAAACAAAGTTATTTAAGAATAATTATTAAGAAGAATTTAGTACAGTTAATAGAGTAAAATAGTTGTAACATCAGAAGTGAATTTTAAAATAAAGAAACAATATTAAGGACATGAGGATCGAAAATGACGCCAATAGTCACGTGACCCGTTAATCAAAATTTTTCCGCCGTTTTAATATCAAAATAATGAATACATATTTCTAAAAATTAATAATTTTCTTTAAAAGTAATTTTATAAAATATTATAGACTACGCCAATTTTATAAAATTGTTTTTGACCAAAAATAGCAATAAACTCGAAGACCGAGGATCCTGATGATAATTTGAATGTTTATTAACTATCAAAATGATATGTTTATTATTATTTTAAAAGTAGAGTATCGGAAAAATTTTCGGTATGAGTCACTATGTCATTTTCCATTTCATGTCTTTAAGGAGGGTGGTGACATAACCTCAAATTAAAGTAATGTTTTTTAACGCAAACAAAAAAACAGAACGTCCTCTATGAGGAAGTAATGTAATCAAAATTTGTTTCAAAAAATTTAGGAACACCTTTTCAGAAATAATTATATTGAATCAAAATAGTTTGTAATTAATTTTTTTGCAACATTTTGAATTTTTTGGTTCAAAAGAAAGTCGCAATTTTTACCTAATTTGTGCAAACAAGAAAACTTACGATTATTGAGACCCAGTTAGTACATAAGCTTGTTTTTCGTGTAAGTTTCACAAGCTTGCCGCAAACTTAAAATGACCCATGGTTGGAAAACTTGCACAGCAAGCTTGACGCAAGGTTATTCGGCACGTTTATCGCAAGCTTACGTACTGTCTGGGAATGTTGAAAAAATAATTTGCAAAAGATTTTGACTCAAGATGATTTTTTCTGAAGTGTATAACTAGATTTCCAAATTTAAAGTTAGTTTTGATTATATTTTTGTGAGCGTTAAGAACAATTTTTTTAGTTTGAGGTTATGTCATCACCATCCTTAACCTTTAAACTGCTAGGTGTTAAAAACTTAAAGAAAATTTACTGCTTTGCCCGGTCTGACTGCTATTCCTTTAATCATTATTAGCGACAATTTCAGTTATTTAATTAGAATGTTCTTATGTCTTTATTGTTGCATATAAAAATGCGATTTTAAAATTAAAGAAAATTTTTAATTTACTAGCGCCTCTGCCGGTCGACGCAATTTTAACTTCCAAACTGACAAATTATAAAGGAGTGGTTAAATTTTTATGATATATTATTATTATCGTATTATTTGAGGTAACCTTGTCAAAAATTCCGATATAGGAAACTATATCGGAAAATATATCGAAAAATATATTGGAAAATATATTGGAAACTATAACGGAAACGATATGGGAATTTGGGACAGGAATATAGTTTCCCATGTAGCTTTCCATCAGGTTTTGTTTTGAAATATGTAATTATATATTGGAATGATAATTATAATATATTTTTGTTAGAAAAATGAGAGAAATTTAAGGTAAAAGAAAGTGAAAGTAAGGTTAAACTTAAATTAATTCATTAATAAATTAGAATTTTACAATAAATTATCAAGACTTTGAATAAAAATGCAAATTATTCTTTGCTCTATTTCAATGTATTGAAAACATTCTTTTAACAAATGTTCATTAAAAGGAGACATTTTAACGAATTAAAACCTTTTAATGAGTAATTGTCCTTTTTTTCAACAGATTTGTAAACTAACCTCTTTATACAAAAAATAGTTCTTTCTTTCAAGATACTGAACCGATTTTAATAAATCAAAGACAAAAGTAATCCAAAACAACTGTGTTTTAATACTGTTAAAAAGGATTTGAGGAAATTGTACTATGTTTGTTGATATTTAATAATTCTGCCGCTTAAAATGAACATGTATACCCAGACGTGACAACAGGCAGAAATACTACATGCTACGCGCATGCGTTTTTAGATTTCCTGTCATGTCAGCTGTTCATCTTCTTATTGCCACACCTTGTTTTCGCGCGTCGTTTGTAGGCGATATAATTATTAAATATCAAGAAAAATAGTACAATTTCCTCAAATCCTTTCTTACAGTATTAAAACACAGTTGTTTTGGATTGCTTTTGTCTTTGATTTATTAAAATCGGTTCAGTATCTTAAAAGGTAGAACCAGTTTTTGTATAAAGAGGTTAGTTTACAGAAATGTTGAAAAAATGGACAATAACTCAATTTTTGGTCTCATTTTAATGAACATTTGTTAAAAAAATGTTAATGAATACATTGAAATAGATAAAAATAAAATAATTTGCATCTATATACAAAGTTTTGATGTATTGTAAAATTCTTTATTAATACATAAGTTTAACTTAACTTGTTATTTTATTTTATATATGTTGTTATTATAACTTTATTATAGTTGTTATTATAACTTTGTTATTTTTCTAACAAAAAGATAATATAATTATCATTTAATTTCATTATTATTATTATTTTTATTTGCTTCCTCCATGTATACCCTTTTCGGGTTTATTATTATTATTATTATTATTATTATTATCACTCCAATATATAATTACAAATTTAAAAAAAACCTGATGGGGAAACTATATGAGGAGTAAGCGGCCAAAAGTTGATAAGTCCATTTTTAAAAAAAGTTGAGGTAATGCAACGATTCTATAATTCAGGACCCATTAAATCGATTTATCATTATTAAACTTAAGAACAAAAATTTATTCACAAAGAATTTTTAATTTGAAAACTTTTAGACATAACCAACACGATTTACAATTTTAATCATTTTGACTAGCAAAAATGACCAAAATCCTTAAATTTTCTACTTACAATTAACTTTAATTAATAACAAAACATCCTAAATGAAAAAAATATTCTTTTGTAAATAATTTAGTACGATTCTTTTACTTTAAAGCAAAGTGGTTATATGTCAAACAACATTTATTCAAATATCTCGAAATGACAAAAAATGGACTTATCAATTTTTGGCCGCTTACTCCTCATATAAGAAACTGTGTAGTTTTCTGTCCCAAATTCCCATATAGTTTCCGTCATAGTTTCCTATATCGGAATTTTGATAATATAACGGAAATAAGTTTTGATAGCGGTCCAGCACAAAGCAGTTTTAAGGTTAAAAGCAAGTATAGAGAATTGTTTAATTTGGTTGTTTTCGGCAGTCACTCGGTGTTACCACCGGGTGTCAACAGTGGTGCTCAAACGATTTAATTGAAATCTTTTAACTACCGGTTGGGCAGCTGC
>WNHD01006507.1:0-13428 GCA_011057455.1 Ganaspis sp. Gsp50 | reverse complement strand
GCTTCACGAAGAATATACTACTGTATCTAACAACGGAATACTGTACTGCCTACAACATCTCTTGTCAGAACGCTACGAATTAATTCCAACTCCTAATAGAAAATGATATTAATTTTATGATCACTTTGCTTCTTTATGGAGATCCCTTTTTTTTGAGAAAGTGACATTGAACAGTTTGTAAGTTAAGAAATAATGATTGAAAAATGATAATTTTAAAATTATGGAACAACATTAAATTTTAAATACCAAAAATAATGAAAAAGTGACAACTTTTCCATAAAATATTCATTAAAAATATTCTTTATATAGTTAAATCGATTCATTTTTAATGTAAAATAATTTTGCAAAAGGTACTGTCATTAAAAAATCAAGATTTTAAAAGTAATATTAGAAAACTGCAATAGTAAAAAATAATAGAAAATTGTCATTTATTTTATCAATTCAAAGTCAAATATAGACTTTATATAGATCAATCGATTCATCTCGACAAAAAGAATATGATTTTTTTGTTAATTAATTTAATGTTTTATTACGAAAAAAATTTTCTCTGAAAAACAGCATTTTTTAAAGAAAAAACGATCTCAAAAATTCTTAATTGAGTATTCCTAAAAATTCCTGTGTCCATTTCCAGATTTTTGTAAGTGGAATATCTCCACCAAATTTCATTAAGATCGGTCAAAATATTCTCGAGATAGAGAGTCCAAAAAAAGAGATCACGCACATACACACACACATACATACATACATATACACACAGATATAGCTTTAAACTTCGTATTTATGCTTTTTAGATGAAAATGAGTTGATTTGGACAATTTTTGAAAAATCGAAAATCGTTACAATTACAATGCTTCCTCTATAAGGAAGCATTATTCAATTTTCTTTACATTTATAAAAAAAAGTTTTGCTATGAGAAAGCAAAATAAAAACTGACTCAGAGATTTTTAGAAATACCCAATCTAGAATTCAGAGTTGTTTTAGATTTAAAAAATAATTATTTATGATGAAGGAAAATATTGAAACATGAACGTAATTTTCCGATTCTCAGGACGACATTATCCAAAATTTTCTGTTTTTCGGGTAATTGGCTTTCAGGAAATTTGATTTTCGGGTTGACGGCCTACGGGAAATTGGATTCTTGAATTTGAGTGGATACCTAATTTACCACTAGTTTGTAATAATATTGTAAAACTTTAAAATCATGAAAGTCCTTAAATATTTTTCCTATATTAAAGATTTTTTTCAAGTTAATTTTCTATTGAATAGAACATCAATTTGTTAAAGTTTCAATGCGATTCCGGAACCTGTGGCACTTGAGAAATAATCTCTCAAATATATGTTAATTTTGCTTTTTATCGTACATTTTGTTTTCCGGAAATTCTCTACATCGAAAATATAAGAACGAGAAGACCTCTATTTTTTCAGTAGCTAAATGTACATAAGTTCAATAAAATGACTTTTGTAAATTTATTTATTTATAACAAATACAAAATTCTTTAAAAAATTTTCTTAATGCATAAAAATATTTTGGGTCATTTTTATTATAATTTTTGTTAGTTTCGATTTAAACGAACTTACCTTTAGAAAAGTCCTACCTCAATTGTATGTAGCGTCTTTTGCTCTAAAATCAAAAAGGGGCTGTCTTCTTTAAATAAAAACACCTATGAAGCTAAAACAGAATGTTTCTTATTTTTACCTATTTTTTCGAGAACAATGTATAACAATGTGGTTACTTTGACGCCAAGAAAAGGAATAAGTAATTTCTAGTGGTAAAACCCACACAGGACTAGATATTTCTGGAATATTTCAGGAAGATTACACTGAAAGGTTAGAAATATTTAACTGCGAGGTTCACAAAATGTTCGTACAAGCACTAAAATGTCTTCATGTGAGTTTCTCACATGAAGAATGAAATATTGACGCGAACCTTGAGAGAATACGTATTTGAAATATTCAGAAAAGCTTCAACTTTGTATGATGCGCAGTAGTCGATCTTGGTTTCTATGTATTGAAAGGCTGGCTGCGCAGTAGTTTTTAATTATCTAGGATGCTATGGACTTGAAATATAACAAAACATTAGTAACTCGGGATTTGACTCGGGAAGATTGTTTTTAGCCTTTTTATATATTGAATGCTACCGAGTGATAGTTTACGAGTTATTATTAAAACATTAGTAAGGTATACCAAAAAATTTCAAAATAAATTTTTTTTTATTGATATTGCATAAATATTGCAGGGTTCTTCTTATGTGATATTTTATGAATATTGCGTGGAAATATTCAGGAATAATTCGATGTCAATATGTCCTCACATGCGGACATTTTAGTGCTTGTACCAACATTTTCTGAACCTCGCTGTTAAAATATTTCTAACATTTCAGTGCAATCTTCCTGAAATATTCAAGAAATATCTGGTGCTGTGCAGGAAGGTATCAAAGGTTGGTGGCGCGCTTCGCTGTCTTTAAGCTTTGTACGTCTGGTAATTCTGGCCCCGGAAACTATCTAATCTTGGATGAAGAAACGCAAAATACAATTGAATAAAATTATTTATGACAAATGTCTTTTTGCATCACATGCCCTTAAATATGTGACGTCGCACGAGAAAAGGTGCCTATCCCCACTTTTGTCAATTTTACAAGACAGACGTTTAAACAGGAAACAGAGAATTCGATCCATTAAGTACGTCAATCTTTGAACCTTCATAACAAAAAAATAATTAAAGAAACAGATATTTGTTTGTTAGTAATTCAAAAGCAACTAAAAATCTGTCAATTTTTATAAAAAATAAGAATCCATAAAAGTGAATTTTGTAGGGCGAGAGTTTGAATGAAATCCAGAAAACGCAACTTGCGTAACAAGTCCATATTTGAATGTAAATAATAATAGAATTTTCTGTTACATAAAAATATTATTTGCTGCAGAAATAAAAATATGAATTCTTGGGCAAAATTGGATACAAAAATTGACGTTCTTTCATGTAAAAACGCAAATAAATAATTAAAATTTTATGCATTTGTGGATTTAGTAATTTCCTTCTCCTTACAAGACGAGAGGAGATAAAATTTTACAAATTCTTGTCTTCATCTAAAAAAAATGGAACATTCTTGTTCTCCTCTCAGTATCCTGTTGGTCTTGGTCACGCTTTTATAAGTACAGATTAATTAATTAATTTAAGATGTCACGGAACATTAAAAGTTCAATGTTCTGTGACAATTAATTTTTGAACTTCAAAATATTTTAAAATAGAACAGTGTAAGTATAAAGTATGGTTAATTGATTTGACGTTAAGAAATATTGGTATTTAAAATTAAAATGTATGTAATCTGAAAAGTTGCCGGATCAAAGATGGACATATAATTTTTTTTTCATGTGAAAACCGATTTTTAATTTTTTGAAAATAGAAGTTTTATAGCTATGCATCATAAGACTAAACTTTTTTTCCAATTTAAAACTGTAAACTGATTTAAAAAATCGACATTTTACTGCAATGTATCCCATGGAAAGTTACAATTATACACAAAGTCTAAATTTAGTCTCTCCAGCGGCTGAAGTATTACCAAATGTAAAACTATTTTTTTTGCATAAACTACGGATTGAAAGGAATGTTATTCAGTTTAGTTAGCTCAAACAATGATTCCAGATTCTCACATGTCTCTTTAATTTTCGGAACTAAACACAAAATTATTAAACGATTGACACTAGTCAACTTTGCTTTTTTTCCACTCACAGCGCTTCCAGAATAGCGATTTCGTTTACCTCCAGGTGATTCAGACTCAAAATTTTCGTTTATTTCGTTAGCAGTAATATTTTCGTCTTCCAAACTGTAATTTTGTGGAATTAGAGTTATACAAATTTTAAAGAAACCTTGTCCACCATCTGCAAGAATTTTAATGTGATAATCGCCGATTAAATTTCTGTGATCAATAATTTTTTAAACTAGCGCTTCGGCATCAGCAAACACAACAGGTCTCTTTTTTATCTTTTTTATGCCTTCTACATCAAATTCCCTAACATCATATTGGTATAAATTAGATAGTAACGTCGAATTCAGCGATAAATGTTCAGCTACATTGGAAGATACCGAATGTCTACCAGCAATACTGCGTACGAAATGAATCATTTTTTTCATTAAATTGTTAGACATTGGGTAGAGTGCAATTTTCATTGGAGGCCCTGATACATTAGTAAGCTCAAGATTAACATTGTTTTTTCCATTTGGATTTTCTACTTTATTAGTTTGACCTCGTAACAAATTACATGTGATGCGTTCTTGTTGTTTTTCAGGAAGTTGATGGACTATATTTACAACATTTTCACAAATAGCATTAATTTTAGAAAGACAGGGATGTTTTATACCTCGGCCAATTTCTTGCAAACAAATATTGCACCTCGCAGTGGAATTAGCAGACTTTGTTCCTTCTAAAAAAATTATTTCTGGTTAGGGACTATTCAAGTATTTCTTAAAAGGGTTTAGGGCAGGGGTAAGTTAAAGAATCAATAAAATATGCTTACGTAATACTTTAGGAGCCTGTTGTTCATAATTTGAGTTCATAGAAATATCTTTTGCTGTCAATATACAGACATTATTTTCAAACTTCCTCTTGTTACCGGCACCTTTTTTCGGATTGATATGACCTTTATATCTAGCCTCTGTACAAATATAGTCAGAATATTGAATGTTATCGCTTTGCCGAGTATTTTTTGGCAATTCTATATCAAAAGAATTTGGCATTACAGGTATTGGTCTCTTAAACACACCCTTTTCATACTCATCAAGTGACAAAAGGCAAGAAATCGAAATACTCAAAGGAAACTTGGAATTTTGTATATCAAATTTTTCGCTCAAAAACTTTTTGATCAAACCTTCATATCTTTTGATTATAAAAAACCACTCTAACCTTTTTCCTTTGAGAACGATTTTTTCTCCACATGGAGCAAAAACTTTTCGGCGATTTTCTTCGTGGGTCTGTGACATTCTTCAATATTTTCCTAATATTCAAAGTTTTATTAAATCCATGACATTGTTTATGCATGAAAGCAATTATGCTATAAATTATTTATGACACATAAAATTGCCCGATAAGTTACAAACTGAAGTTATATTTATTTCAAAAATAAAAGTCTAGATTAGTATATTGGAAATTGATTTTTTGATATCTCGATTAAACTAATTCTAACAGTACGTTTTAGTGGTAATTTTTTTCCAATTTGCATTGCATTTAAGTTGAAATTTCAAGTAAAAATTGACTCATAATATTCATATTTGCTTATCTACATATTGCAAAAAATTACTATTACGAAGTAGATTTAAATTAAAAAACGCATAAGTTCAAAGTTTAAATAATATACCAATGTACATAAGTAAAAAGCTCTACATACAAATATATATTTTAGTGTATATATTTATATATTTAAATGCATATATATACTAATATTTGTACCAATCTTTCCTAATACGTTGCATTTTTAAAAAAATTTAAGTCTACATTTGCACACTCGAGACTTATTTCACGATATCTCGTTTAAATGATCAGCTACAATTTCAAATAAAACGGCTTTGTAACGTCCAAACCTACCCTAAAACATCCCCGTTTGCCGATTTGCTCGTCATTTTTGGTCGGAACTTTCATACTTCCTGCTCACCGTGATAATAACAGAACGTGTTTTTAAAGATTTTAAATAAAATTTAGATTGTTAAATTATTTAAAGCCAATTTTCTGCAGCCTTTTGCATTAGTTTTGATTTTAACTGCTAAATATATAGTTTATATATCATATATTTACTTAATTATAATTATTTTTTACTCTCTTAATTATAAAATAATCCTAGAAACTAAATTCAGTATATAAACTTATATCTTAACGTTTGAATCACGAAATTTCATGCATGTCGCAAATTACCCCGGACCGGGGTAAGTTAAGACACTTTGTACGACTCCAAAGACATTGTTCCCAAAGAAGTGGTCGATTTTCATCTAAAAGAAATATTAATTTACCAGATAGAAAGTGTTAATAAAATTATAATGAGAAAGATTTGTTAAAAAGTTGATTAAACATATTTTCAAAAAATATTTTAATTTCTAATGAAAAGGAATAATAATAATTATTATTATTAAACACTACAAAAACTGGTGTCTTGTCGACGTCTTACCGGAAGACGTTTAGACGTTTAGACATTTATAAATGTCTTATATTGGTAAACGTTTTATTTTAATGTCTTAAATTTCTAAGTGTCTTAAATTGTAAGACGTTTTTGCATGTACTGAAAGCAAAGAAGACGTCTATTTAAGACATCGAAAAATGTCATAAAAGTTGACCACCTAAACGTCTTAAACCATGACACCATTTTTTGCAGTATAATGATTATTCTTATTATTAACAATTTCAGTAGTAAACGTACAATAAAGTAGAATAGATGAGACAAAAATTCAATTTTGTAATATATTTATTAGATAAATTTTATACACATTGTGTCAAGTTTTATATAATTGATCATATTTATTGTTTCAATGATATGCGTATGGTATGGGGTTACAATAAATCAGTTTTATACACATGTACTTTTGAATGCAGTAAATATTAAATGATCACGTATTATTAACGCCAAAATGTTACCATATTCGCTACATTGCATTTCATGTTCGAATAGATTTGTAATTAAATTGATAATTAATGTGATAATTAATGCGATAAATAATGAATTGATTACGATAATGGAGATCTCAGTAACTTTTCACTGATTCAGTTCACATAACAATTACACGAACCGATAATTGCATTTCCCGTTCACTCAGTGATTCAAACTTTTTTCATTTGTTCTCCTTCATTATACTTTAAAGGTAGTGTCACTTCCAGAAAAATAATTAACTGCAACTCTTCGACAGTTAAGAGAGCTTTCGCAGTCTATTTTTTCTTCAAGGATTGACTTGAAACACTTAAAACTTGAGAACAAAAGTCGATGAAGGTTATCTATACTTGTTTTTTACACTGTACTTGGTTAATTACAGTTTCAATTGCAATCCCGAACACTCAACATAATTTTCTTCTTTGTATTTACCTACAAATATCTTACTACAGTAAAAGTTGTCTAACATTGTATGTTTTGGTTTTGAAAATTTTATTCTTTTAAAATAGTGACAATGAAGAGCCTTTTTGGTTTTTAATAAAACAATTCCCGTACACAGTTAATAGATATTTAGTTATACTTGTAGCGTGTGCTCGATCAACTGATATTGCTCCAATACTGTTTGAAAGCATATTTGAAATAAGTATACGTAATAATATATTTACGTATGTAAATAATTGCAGATAATGTTTACAAACTCAGATAAAAGTTGATTCATAATATTTAATTAGTAAAATTTTACTATTTGAATCATTAAACGTTTTGCGTTGAAATTAGTAGAAAATTACTAATTACAATTTAGAGGGCACAGTCGGTTTTTACCGATCCAGACGAAAAAGTAAAATTACATAAATATTACAATCTTATTTGCTAATGTGACATATTTTTATTTTATAATTATAAAATCGGAATACTCTGCAGTATATAAATAATGCTCACATATGTTGATTATTTTGTTTTCAATAAAGCAAAGCAAAATCATTAACAACAATTAATTAAGTAGTTAAGCATGTTACCAACTAACAGATTAGTTTTAATTTAAACTTCAACGAGATAATATTATTCTACTATATCGGTTCCTCTTACATTTAAGTGAAGCTTAAACCCAATATCACTCCACAAGCATAGTTTAAGCTTCAGTTACTTATCAAGGGTTTCCATAGTGCAGTGCTAATTCCTAATTTTCTATAATCAAAAAATTCCTTCATTTCACATCTTTAATAATAATTAATCATCTGGGTCATTCTCTCAAAAGTGTCAATTTACGAATATAGTTCATAATTTTATAAAATTATTTTTATTCAAAAATATCAAGAACAAAAAACCAACAGCAGACAAACCACCTTTTGATGATATTTTATGAGCGTCTAACGATTTTCAAAAATGTATATTTATTCATTATTTTAAGAATGGAACGGCGGACAAATTTTGTTTATTGGATCACGTGACTCCTGATGACATTTTAGATCATATGCCCTTAAGATCTCATTAAGTGGCATGTAGGACTTCTGGCACATTATCTACATTTTACTGTGATTATATATTTTTGTTTAGTTCACTACAATAACATACATGAAAACTTAAACATTTTTGTATTTTTACTCTTTTCTTATCAGAAATTTAAAGAAATATTTAGAAGTGAAGTTTTTAGGTCATACTACCTGCTGCAAATTATTTTATTTGAAAAAAAGAAGAATGAAACCACTTTTATCAATATTTCTAAATTTGTCACTTTGGATTTTGACAAGTAATTAAAAATCGCGATTTTTGAGTTTTAAAAAAAATATATAATTATTACCTTTTCCGCAAGTTCAAATGAAAATAATTAATAAATAATTAAAATAATTAAGAATATTTTTTTTTGAAATCGTGTTGACATTTTCAAAATTTAACATAGAAAAACTTTTTTTGAAATATTTATTTACTTTTACGTAAAATTTGAAAATAGTTTCCGCGGATTGGAATTTCAGTCTTTCGTGTCCACTTTTAATTTTTATGACTTGATTGGTAATTGAAAAAATTTTGTAGAAATATTATTTATATTAATTAATATAGTAGAAAGTATGCCACCGCAGTTTTTTTGAAAGTATCGACTTGATACCAAAAAGTATCAAATTGATCACAAAATCTTCATCAATTTGATACTTTTGATATCAATTTGGTACTTTTGATATCAATTTGATACTTTTGATGTCAATTTGATACTTTTGATATCAATTTGATACTTTAAAGTAAACTGTGACTTGATAGCATAGTAATTATTTATATTATTTGTAGTTTGTATTAAGAAAATAGACATCAAATGAATGATGAAAGAATAATAAAAAGTTAATAAATATGTTTTAAAACAATTTAATTTATAATAGAAATTTGCATGAGCGATTACACCTTTTTGAGAGAATGATCCGAATTTATAATAATAATAAAGTTCATTTTGTTAAAAATTACAGTACCAAAACTTTAATTATATCTTCATCACGGTAATATATTTTGTATCATATTTCTTCCACTTTCCTAAATTATAAAATTTTTTACAAAATCATTATTATCATTATTGTTATTATTTATTATTATTATTATTATTTTCAATCATAGGTTGTAATTAGATGTTTCTTAGAAAGCAATTCTTTAATCTCGAGTTATAGGTCAACAATTTTCGAGCTTTATTTCAAAATTAAAAAATGCTAAATTAAGTCATCTTAACAATATTATAGAATTGTCTTAATCTATATCTTATATAGAATGAAACAATATGGTAATCTAAAAAAATGTTATTTGTTGAAAGTAGAGTAAAAATTCTAAAATAGAGTGTAATTATTCAGAATAAATTAATGTTTTGAGAATCCCCTTGGCAAGTTTAGTCACGGATCGTTTCTGACCTTCCTAGAGGTTTAAATTTATGAGAAGCCAAGTCTGACTTTGCCCCTGGGACGTTATTTGTTAACAACAGCGGTGGTTCCTTCAGGTTTGCAGATATACATATGTGTAATTATATTTATATGCTTCCAGATACGTAATATGCAGTGTAATTACGACTTTCAAGAGCCGATGTACTTTTTACGGTTTAACGTAGCAGTTTGTTGAAATACGAACTTTTTCACTTTCTTATAGCCATAGACTAACGCGGCTTATTTATGGGATTTATGAAGGTACAATATACATATGTGGGGCAAAGGCAGCGTTGCACTGTGGACATAATTTTCGCATGAAGCGACAGCACAGACGTTTACGCAGCTCTGATTACATCCTTGCTAACGTATCCTTCGGATTTTAAATCGTTACCCTCCAGCACACGCCAATCAATCACATGACATAACACACGGACCGCACACTATGCTAATATTTTTCCATTTCTCAATAAACTAATTATTTACTCACAGCATTCCCGAAATTTTCATAACGTACACAAATTCTACAATCAGACAACATGAAAATTAGGCTAATTTACAATTACAGCTCATTATAGTCTTACAATTATAGTTCGATGCCAAACTCTGTTTTCCGGCTTTATTAAAAGAATCTAGCTTCGTTTTGATAATTAATGAAAATTGAAGATTCTATTAAAAAAGAAAAACGACTACAATAGAATACGGATGATTAGAAGAGGATAGGAATGATTTAAATAAGCTGTGAATGATATTAAGAGCAATATGCAGCCATTTCTCGGAGAACCTTTAAAAGTTGAAAATTCATCTAAAGATCGGGGAAAAGAAGTGAGAGGCGTTGGGAAGACTTAAATGTTTTACAGCCGTTGACGAAAAAAGCTCCGGACTTTAGCGACACGATCTTGTTCTGGTAAAAGCTGAATCCATTATGGGCCGAGTGCTTGAGAAGAAAATGAGAGATGCAATTTCCATTTATATTACCTTACCGATATTCAGTTCTTCCAAGTTTTATCTCGTCTCTAGAATTTTTTTCCACTACGCCTGACGTAACACAACGGTGAAGATGCACTTTGTCGTCCATCCCGCTTCGTCGCTGGCCTCGTACTCGATTTTGTGTCCTCCGATATTGAAGGAACGTCCTGGACTCTGGAAAATTATAAACGGTAATCTTGTAAATTAAATTCGCTTTTAAAGCTTCGTTATAAAACTCAGCTAGAGGAATCCACTTTTCATTAAAAGTGGCATGGGTTTCAACAACTCGTGAATCTAAGGAAACCATCTTATTTAAAGTAAATAAGAGAATTTATAACATTTTGTAATACCTTGCAATTTATATCTCCTTTTATATTCAACTTTATGCAAAGCGACAAAAGTAAGAGAAGATTTTTCAAGTTGCAATTAAACAAGAAAAAGTTTATTAAACTTTCACTCAGAAAAAAGTCTCTTCTGATTTAGGAAATTTTCTTTTATTTAAAGAAATTTCTGCTATAAATCAAAGAAATTCTAGTATGGAATTTCGTTCGGAACCTTCGTTGAGAACAGCCGTGTTTTTGTTTTGGAGCGCAGACCATTTCGTGTTACTTATTTAAGATAAAGTTTAAGAGTGAAAAGGAGTATTTCTTTGTTCCAAACAAGTCATAGATGAGGGATTAATAACATTTATCCCTGACCTGACTACGGAAATTAAATCTTTCACGAAATCGCATATTCAACTTAGCAATTACGTCAAGGCGTGAGGCTTCTTCAAAGGTCACTTCCAATATTTCCTGTTTATCTAGCAAAGTAGAAAAAATGGAAAAAGGATTGGAAATTATCGATCACTTAGAGAGATCAAAAAACATAATTATCTTTAATCTTCTGGATGATGAAATTCTAGTATTAATATACGCTCAAAGTAATATTTTTTTAATTAAAGGCATACATTTTTTTGTTCAAAGAAAATTTCTTTAAATGAAAGAAAAATGGAATTTAGATAAAAGATAGAAGTCAAAGATAGTTTTTTCTTGAAATCAAATGAAACTTTTCTCTGAGTGTTAGCTATATTTATAAATTAAACACATCTAATTAAATGCATGTTGAAAATTTCGCTGGATTGTTGATTATAAATGATTAAAGTACGGATTCTTTTATGTTTTTATACAGAGTTTAGAAGAACAAGTAAATAAAGAGAATCTTAGCAATTGTTGAAAAAAAGACATAGAAGAATGGTAAACAATTCAATACGATTTGCAAGTCTATTCATCAACTCGAGAACTAAACAGAAGATAAATTTCAATCACAAAGACGGTTCAATTCCCAAACGAAGTTAGAATCAAAACAAAGGAGATCGTCTTTGGCACAAGTTTTATTTCTCCAGAACTTTAAATTGAGCGCACTCCCTTAGGAAAGAGTCCTCCTTGTCAGGCAACTTTTTTTCAAAAGTTCAGAATATTTCTATTTTATCATCGAAAACTGTACATTACTAATTTTACGATCCGAGTGCCTCTATATTGTCATGACAAAAGTCCCGTATTTTTTCTGCTTTTCTTTTGTTTCTGGTGCAAATTTCAGGAGGGTCTCTTCATTGTTTTCGCACTCCCTCGTTTTCGCATACACAATACTGCTCGCGAATTCGTTTCCAGCACGTTGATCGAGAAAAGCCAGAACTTCCGGACGTGTTTCGACTTTCGGAATGCATTTAACAACGAAAACCGCTGGATAAATTTCGTAAGCTTTGTCGATTTTTTAAATGATGAAAATTCATAGGGGACTGATGTTTTTTAATTTTTAAACACAAGGGATGTGTCTTTATCGAACAGAGACTGCAATTGCGTAGTCGAGTGAGTTAAGATAAGCGGAATTCCGAGAAGGGTAGAATTTATACAAGCCAACGTTGTTGCACGTCGCTCTCTGATTGCTGGGGAAACTTCTGTCTGGGGAATTCACGAAACGAAAGCTCTTAATGGAGAGAGCTTTCCAGCAAAGTGATTCGAGTTAAGGCAAGTTGGAATTTTTCTCTGATCTACTGGGGATAAATTGTTGTTGCGTAAATATTATTAACGTTGAAATGTTGACGCGAAAACAAATATTACATTTTTAAAGCATCTAGCTTTTTAGACATTTATTTTAGATAATCTAATAATAGACAAACTTGAAAATATTTTTTTAAATTCATTTGAACAGTTTTAATAAATTCTAATCAGTTGTGAGAACTATTTTGTCAAGTTTATAGTATGTTATAAAATGTATTATTATGTATTTTATCCAATCAAAACAAAACGAAAAGAGATATTTTAAATACTCAAATTTAAAAATTAAAATTCCTCAAAGACACACAGATTATCCACACACATTGAGTTTCAGAACTTTAAGACTATTGATGTTATAAATTTGTTTCCGATCAAATGTCAGAAATCAATTCGTCAACTATATAAAAGCAAATACAAATCAAACTCCGAAAGCAAAGGGGAAGATAAAGATAAATAGATATTCACAAATAGAGCAAATATCCTTAATAAAGTTATGGGATACTTAAAAAACATGCCTTTGAAGTTGATTGATCAATCTTTACTCAAGATATCGCTCCACCGATTTTACAAACCGTGAGGGGCTCAGAACTTTATTTTTTATATAAAATGATTTTTCAAAAACTTGTATCTTTTGATTTAAGTGTTAGAGAAATAGTTTTTTATTGATACTGAATTAAATGGTAAGATAGTATAACGTCCTGAAGTCCGTTCAATATTTTGTATTTCTTAAATAAAACAAGAAAGATATAAAAATATTGAAACGTTGTTAAAAGGTTCTGCAGCGATAAGAAGTCTAAAGATTGGGACTTATCATAAAAGTAACAAATTTAGACGAGAAAGATCCTTTCAAATCTTAAACTTAAAAATCAATATTGTTTAGTAAAATTTGAATCATACGAAGATAAATTCTGA